>JAIFZK010000004.1:21780000-21782500 GCA_027481765.1 Tenualosa thibaudeaui | reverse complement strand
AAGAGTCTGTCACTGCAGACCTCACAGAGAGAGGTGTTGTGTTTTACTCTAAGAGTCTATCACTGCAGACCTCACAGAGAGAGGTGTTGTGTGTTACTCTAAGAGTCTATCACTGCAGACCTCACAGAGAGAGGTGTTGTGTGTTACTCTAAGAGTCTATCACTGCAGACCTCACAGAGAGAGGTGTTGTGTTTTACTCTAAGAGTCTATCACTGCAGACCTCACAGAGAGAGGTGTTGTGTTTTACTCCAAGTTTATCACTGCAGACCTCACAGAGAGAGGTGTTGTGTTTTCTTCTAAGAGTCTGTCACTGCAGACCTCACAGAGAGAGGTGTTGTGTTTTACTCTAAGAGTCTATCACCGCAGACCTCACAGAGAGAGGTGTTGTGTTTTACTCTAAGAGTCTGTCACTACAGACCTTACAGAGAGAGGCGTTGTGTGTTACTCTAAGAGTCTATCACTGCAGACCTCACAGAGAGAGGTGTTGTGTGTTACTCTAAGAGTCTATCACTGCAGACCTCACAGAGAGAGGTGTTGTGTGTTACTCTAAGAGTCTGTCACCGCAGACCTCACAGAGAGAGGTGTTGTGTTTTACTCTGAGTCTATCACTGCACACCTCACAGAGAGAGGTGTTGTGTTTTACTCTAAGAGTCTATCACTGCAGACCTCACAGAGAGAGGTGTTGTGTTTTACTCCAAGTTTATCACTGCAGACCTCACAGAGAGAGGTGTTGTGTTTTCTTCTAAGAGTCTGTCACTGCAGACCTCACAGAGAGAGGCGTTGTATTTTACTCTAAGAGTCTATCACTGCAGACCTCACACACACTATGAGTGTGGGAAATGTCTGTCTTTTGTTGGAATGCTATGTGTAGTGTGTGTATATGTGTGAGCTGTGTGTGTGTGTGTGTGTGTTACCTGGAGTTTGAGCGTGCGGTTTTCCTCCTCAGCTGCTGCTAGCTGGCGTTCCTTCTCCCTCAGCTTCTCCTCTGCTCTCTCACGTCTATGCAAGCGCTCACGATTGCTAATACGGTCATTACAGCTCTCCAGGAGGGATTTCTGCATGCGCACACACACACACACACACACACACACACACACACACACATTCACACATATACACATACACAGTTGAAGGACATTGCAGTATTACAGTATAATTGTGTGTATAAAAGTGTTTTAACAATAAGAAAGATTATCAGAGTGACATTTTTGGGTAACTCTTTACTTAAGGGTGTCTTCATAAGAGTGACTCAAGCCTGCCATAAACATGACATGACATGTATCATAAACATGAATTGCATAAATATGACATGACATGTATCATAAACATTAATGACATTTCATCAGTGTTTATGACTGTTGTCATTAAAGGGTAGGTTTGGGTTTTTTTACACTTAAAGCCTTGTTTTCTGATCTTTTATGATGAAATACAATGGTTAAGATAAAGATTTTGATGAATGCCTCTGTTTTGAGAATTTTAGTTTTTTACCATGGTAGACCGCAACTCTTCTCAGAACAGAGCCATTCATCAAATTTTTTATATTTCAGCATAAACTTTCAGAAAATTAGGCTTTAAATGTACAAAAGCTGAACTTGTCCTTTAAGTGTCATTTTGTGTAATGTTTTGTAATGTAATTGTGTCAATTTGTGTCAATTGTTTGTGTCAATTTTACATTACAATTTTACATTACAAAACACAAATGACATTTAATGACAATAGTCATGAACATGAAAAAAGGGTCATTAAAGTTCATAATACGTGTCATGTCATGTTTATGACAGGCTCATGACATTCTTATATCGACACCCTCAAGTAAAGTGTGACCAATTGTCGTTAGTGCATTCAACACACAATAACACACCTTTTTTTGCCCCAAAGTTTACATGCAGAGTAATAGTGGTGTGTGTGTGTGTGTGTGTGTGTATGTGTGTGTGTGTGTGTGCATGTGCATGCATGCAGGATCTGTCGGTGGCCGTTCAGCACACACACAAAAAATAAACAATTTGTTTCCCAGAGTTTACATGCAGTGTAACAGTGGTCTCTGTGTGTGTGTGTGTGTGTGTGTGTGTGTGTGTGAATGTGCGTGTGTGTGCATGCATGCAGGATCTGACGGTGGATGTTAGTGTGTGAAGATGCATGTTGATAAGATGACCATTTGATGTCATAAGGCAAGCATGTGTGTTGCTATATTGACTACGGTGTCAATAACACATCTGAAGGCAACCATGCGTGTGACCAGGATCATGTCTGAAAGTGTGTAATTCCTGCTTTAATTATTATTGTCATTCCATACCAAAGAATCAATATGTCTGACCCAAGCATTAATTAATGTGGCCAAGCAAAGGATTGATTGAGATGCGGTTGCTTCTTCACTGATTGGCTTAAAGTGTATAATTCCTGCTTTAACATGCTTGTCATCATATACCAAAGAATCAATATGTCTGAGGTGTGGTTTCTACTGCATTGATTGAGGATGTTGAATGGTGGTGTTGTAGTTGTG
>JAIFZK010000004.1:21772500-21775000 GCA_027481765.1 Tenualosa thibaudeaui | reverse complement strand
TAATCTGAGAAAAAAGATGTGTGTGTAAGTGTGCGCACGTGTGTGTGTGTGTGAGTAATTCAGCATGATTCAAGCACTTTTCATCTAAACACACACAACAGGCTCAAACAGCCCCATCACAGAAGAGCAGAGAGTTCTACAGCAGTGGTCAAACTGTGATTTCTCCAGAGCCTGTGGCCTGAGTGGTCCTTTAGAAGACAGACCTGTGTGTTGTGTGCTGGGTCAATATCTGTGTGTCATTTAGTTCATCCTTGACAAAAAGGTCGAAGTCTGACTCAATCTCTCGCTGAAATACCAACTATCTGAGGCAACCCCCTCCTCAGCAAACATCTGGCCAAGCTCGTTATATAATGCTCAGAGAGGAAGTCTACCACCCCACCCCCATACACACACACACACACACACACACACTCACACTCACACACATATACAGACTGTACACACAAACACACACACTCACACTCACATACACAGACTGTACACACAAACACACACACACACTCACATACACAGACTGTACACACAAACACACACACACACATACACACACACACACGTCTCGTGTACTCAACACAGACACTGATAACACAACTCATGTACATGCTGTAGCCTTATAGTCAGAGATATATGGGACTGATTCTGAACACACATATAATCATCAGTGACAATGATCATGTTCTGCAATATCATGCATGGAGTTTGATATGCTATATTGCTGCTATATTCTACACTAACAGAAAACACTAACATATTCACCACAGACACTGATAATGATCATTTTATATTTACATACAATATGCTACAATAAGTTGTAACCCACAATGAAAGACTACATGCCTGGTCGTATGCAATATTAGAGACTGACATAAAAGTTACTCATTCTCACATACTCACCATAGGCACTAAATGTACTCTGCAGTAATTCTAATACTATACACTAATATACCATGAACTATACACTAACATAGAGTGGACTATACACTAATATACTGTGGACTATACGCTAATATACTGTGGACTGTACACTAACATACTGTGGACTACATTAGTATACTGTGGACTATACAATATTATACTATGCATTACATTAGTATACTGTGGACTATACACATACTATACTTCTCCTGTTCAGCCCACCATTGTAGAGGTTCTATGTACACAGCAGTCTAATAGTTAGCAAATAACAGGCTACTAGTGAGATGTATTCTGGCATGGACCGTGGCTGTTTTTCCTGAATGGCTTGCTGTCCAGAGTGGACATACACACACACACACACACACACACACACACACTATCTTCCTCAACATACCACAAAGTACTGTGGACATGGCACAAATAGTCAACGGGCTGCACTTCCAGGATTCACCTGTGCTATACATAAAGTTTACATCACATAGCACACATACTGGTTGCTGCACTCTCAGATTAGTACTGGGCTATACATTAATCACCATAGATATACATTGCACATATACTGATATGGGCTATTTGTTAGGTGTGTACTACATAGCACGCATACTGACTGACCTCCAGATGTACGTATGGACAACGTGTTAACATATAAGTTATAAGTATTAATGTCTGAGCTATACATTGAGCTACAAGGTATGGATTTGCAGTGGGCTATTATGATAAGCCTGTGAGAGAATTCAGGCTTCTGGCTCAGTGGAATGGGGTGTAGCAGAGTGTGATGTGATCTTTTAGAATGACACCCAGATGTGTATGTGTGTGTGTGTGTGTGTGTGTGTGTGTGTGTGTGATGTTGTTATCAGACACAGAGACAAGGGAAACACCCTAACTGATCTTTGTCTTTTGTTGTAGACCTTGCCCCTGTCCTACAGATGCCTCTCTACACAACACACACGTCACATCACCAGCGTCAACCACACTCAGGCGCCATGCGTCACTTACGCAATTAGCCTGATAGGCATTGTTTGGACAGAAACACTTAAGCCTTCTGGGCTTAAATGAGTTGGTCTAAGATGGAGAGGGCGTGGAAAGGGCCAGGAAACATACATGCACACACTCACACACATGTACACACACATGCACACTCTCTCTCTCTCTCTCTCTCACACACACACACACACACACACACACACAAACACAAATGTACACACGCACACTTACTCTCCCATGGAAAGCTATGTTCCCACACACACCTCCTCGTATCATTTGCCTGTGGACCATCTGCTTACTGTATTGTAATGGTGGTAACCTTATCCCCCTGGGGCTAAAGCTCTCTACTCTTCTCTTTTCTTCTCTTTCCTGAGTCTAGGAATCCTCTCTAAACTGATATGTCTATGTCTAAGCACAGCATTAATTCAGTAATGGCAATGCCTTCAAGTGTATTCTGTGATCCTCTAATGTATGGTCTTGTATTCTATGGTACTCTGATGTATGGTCTTGTATTCTATGATACTCTGATGTATGGTCTTGTATTCTATGGTACTCTGACGTATGGTCTTGTATTCTATGGTACTCTGATGTACGCTCTTGT
>JAIFZK010000004.1:21755000-21765000 GCA_027481765.1 Tenualosa thibaudeaui | reverse complement strand
TACAAGATTCCTGAGGTGTGTGTGTGTGTGTTAACAGAGCTCAGGGCTGTCAGACCTGTGTGACCTAAGATTATGAGACCCTTGAGAAAAACACAATCTCAGTTCTTCAACATTTGAATTGGACATTTTGCCCACCAACTATTTCAAGTCTGTTCTTCACCTCATAACTGCTGCTGTGCTTCAGATCATAAGTGCTTCCTTAGAGATGGCCATTGTTCCTGCAGCCCTGAAAAGAGCAGTTGTAAAGCCTTTACTTAAGAAGGATAACCTGGATACTTCCGTAGGTCAATATCCAATCTACCGTTCATTAGGGAAATCCTTGAATTGAATTGTCTTCAATTGTCTTCAAAACTGCATTCTTGATATCAAATAGCTGCTTTGATAACTTTCAGTCAGGATTCCGTGCCAATCACAGCAGTATAGTTATCAATTGGTTAAAATCCTATTTACAACACAGAAGTTTCTTTGTTGCCATGGGAAATTGTACATCAACATCCATGTCCTTTATATGCTCCCGAAGGTCTTTATCAGTGTATTGACCAAATCAACAAGTGGATGTCACAAAATTTTCTGCAGCTGAACACAGATAAAACAGAAGTCACAACAGTGCTGGACTGTTTCCAAAGCCGTTGCCATGACAACAACAGCATAACACACCCATCACAGCTGAGGCATCAGAGTTCTGGAACCCGATCCAGCAGGTTGAGTCCATAAAACTCCAAAAGTGGGTGAGGCAGGAGAATGACGGCATACATCACACACACACACACACACACACACACACACACACACACACACACACACACACACACACACACACAGAGAATGACTCCATTCTACACTCCACCCAGGAATCAGAAGAGAGTATTTGGAATAGACTACAGTAAAGATGACGACAGACTGAAAGAATGGTTTGTGTGTGTGTGTGTGTGTGTGTGTGTGTGTGATACCTTACACAGAGTAAAAGTCCCATGGGGGAGAACATGACATTATATATATATATATATATATATATATATATATATATATATATATGTTTTATATAGTATAGGGCGCAGTAATATTGTATTCATAGCATGTAATGCGGCCAGAGACATGAGGTTATGACATTTTTATAACGACATCAAATGTGATTTAGCCAATCAAGAGTGGAAACTGTCTATAACTGTCTATATTACATATGCAATGATAAAATAATGAGATGTTGTTTTACATCAACTTGTCCTTGGAGAAGTTAGAGCTGTTTTGAAAGTATCTGGAGTGTCATAGTTGCAGAGTGTCAAATAACTTCACCAGACCAGAAGATGCTCTAGACATCAACAATGCAGATATCTGTGCACATCCATAACAATAAGATGCTATATTCATAAAGCACTGTTCCAGGCCAGTTTTTAAAGTGCAAAACAGTTTTGACACAGTATTGACCAACTAGTGCATTTAAAGCCAGTATAACCATATTAAGGTAAACTATTAGGTAAACTAGGGATTTATATAGGTAATTTTATACTGTTTTTAGCTTAATTTACCAGTTTAGTCACTTTGATGGTTAAATGGCTCATTAATGAAGAATTAATGGTGAATGAAGGCTTGTGAGAGCTTCACATTCATGGGGAGATATGAGATATCACTAAGTCATGCTCTTTCGCAGTCAGCAATCCTCAGGAACACACTGCCCTGCTACATTGCACAGAAAGTTACCTTGTGTGTGTGCGCATTATCAACTTAAGAGTCCTCACAGATGAGTCTCAACTCATCCATCATCAGTAACTCAGGTCAGAGTTCACTCTCAGACAGCAGGGAACCACTGGGAAAGTATGGAATCCACAGCTCTAGCTGGGAGCTAAACCATGATTGGGTCATTCATAGTGCTGCGCACACACATGCACACACACACACACACACACACACACACACACACACACACACACACACACACACACACACACACACAGAGTGTAAAGGGATTACCTGGAGTGAATCAACCTGTGGCCCTGTTGTGTTCAAATCCGTGTGCAACGTAGACCAACTAGTGAAACGGCAGCCAGTGCTAACCGATGAGGGCGAGGACGTTTTGGGTTCGCACATTTGGTTCAAGTTGGACCAAAAGCTGTCATTCTCATACCTACCGACAGCACTCAGCTGCCAGACACAGTAGGGACACAGGCTGGTTTATTAGTACTGTGCTGACATACACAGGCTGGTTTATTAGTACTGTGCTAACATACACAGGCTGGTTTATTAGTACAGAGTGTGTGTGTGTGTGTGTGTGTGTGTGTGTGTGTGTGTGTGCTCCTCAGGACTAGATACAGATAGACTAGATACAGCCTATGATCTGGTGTTTGGCTTACCCTGTGTGTGTGTGTGTGTGTGTATGTGTGTGTGCTCCTCAGGACTAGATACAGATAGACTAGATACAGCCTATGATCTGGTGTTTGGCTTACCCTGTGTGTGTGTGTGTGTGTGTGTGTGTGTGTGTGTGTGTGTGTGTGTGTGTGTATGTGTGTGTGCTCCTCAGGACTAGATACAGATAGACTAGATACAGCCTATGATCTGCTGTTTGGCTTACCCTGTGTGTGTGTGTGTGTGTGTGTGTGTGTGTGTGTGTATGTGTGTGTGCTCCTCAGGACTATACAGATAGACTAGATACAGCCTATGATCTGGTGTTTGGCTTACCCTGTGTGTGTGTGTGTGTGTGTGTGTGTATGTGTGTGTGCTCCTCAGGACTAGATACAGATAGACTAGATACAGCCTATGTGTTTGATCTACAGGCGATATTTTGCCTCCTTCTCTTCTTCCTTCTCCTCTCCTTTTTTTACTCTTTCTGCTCTTCCTCTCTTCCTCCTCCTCATTTCTCCTCCTCCACTCTGCCTCCTCCTCTCCTCCCCTGTTCTTCTTTCCTCCTCCATCTGGAAGCTGTACTCTCAGTATTCTCAGGGTGCCTCAAGGGTTGGATCACTCAGCCAAAACTCAGCTGTGTTGAAACATACAACAGGATCTGTTGTGTCAGCAGCAAACTCTCTCTCTATCTCTCTCTCTCTCACACACACACACACACACACACACACACACACACCACTCACTCAATGTCAGTAAGGTACGTAGGCTGAAAGGTTACAAGTGCAGTTTTTGAGGTTTGCAGGTAAAAAACCAAAACAATTCCTCTGAGCCCAGGTCATCTTAAAGGTCTTGACACACAGGCTAGAAATATTAGTTATTTGTTTATATCAGGTCTAGTTTCAGTTTTTATTTATTTGTGTTTTGGTTTCAGCTAATTAGATTTATTTGAGAGTGTTTTATTTCAGCTAAAGTACATGAAAACTCCTGAAATGAATTCAAAGTTCCCAGAATACATAGATCATGTGGTGTTCATATGAGGCCTTTTGTTTAAATGATTTCAGCCATTAAAACCATCTGAAACAAGGAACCACCAGGGCACTGAATGTATGGCGAGAGAGAGACAAACACAGACCAAAACCCCGGCCACCACACTTACACACACTTAACGCAAAAACACACTGATCACCGTGTGAATGAACCTGTAGGCTGCAGTGTCCCCGTCAGGACAACAGCATAGCCAGTCCTTCCCCTGTCGCATTCCTGGCACTTCAAGTTCTCCGGCTGGCGTTCCCTGCGGTCATGGAACTTTTATCTCAGTTTGAGCAGCCAGTCTGATACAGTCAGCAGGACACTCCAACAAACTCCGACAAAGAAACAGGTTATTTCACATTTTTACAGGGTGATCTCTTGAGTAACTGTGTTACGTGTTTTTGTTTCTGAGAGGAAGTCTTTCCTTTTCTGGGAAGAGGGGGGAGTGTATGTATGTCTCTCTCTCTGTGTGTATGTTTGTGTGGAGTTTTTCCAGTCCAACCAAACTGATGCATTTCCTGAGCAGATCCAAACCCTGCAGATAGCACCTAATTATGTGTGCACAGTGAGAGAGAGAGAGAGAGAGAGAGAGAGTAAAAGCATGAGATCACCACATCCCACTCCCAAAACAAAGCCTGGCTCCTCAGATCAGGAATTAGTCCTCTGCCCAGTCTAATTAGTTTCGGTCTTAATAACACACACAAGCAAGACTGGAGTGTGTGAATTTGTGTGTGTGTGTGTGTGTGTGTCTGGGTGAGTGACTGGAGGGCTCTTGACTGGAGAATGCAGGGGCAGTGCAGAAGAAAGCTTAGAACAGCAGACACACCCATCTAGTTTAAGGAGACCACAGAGAGACAGGGCAGTACAGCAGTTTCTACACAGGCATACAGTACATTCAACACCAGAGGGACACAATACATGTATAGAACTCACACACACACACACACACACACACACACACACACAACCTTTATGCATACGCACATACACACACATACACACACAACCTGTATGCACACACATGTACACACACACACGCAGACTTACACGTGCGTGCACACACACACTCACTTACCAACCCACTCAACCTGTATACACACACATGTACACGCACACACACACACACACACACTCAGACTTTATACACGTGCGTGCACACACTCACTCACTCACTCACTTACCCACCCACTCAACCTGTATGCACACACAAGTACACACACACATACACACTAAACTGTATGCACACACTTGTACACACACACACAGTCCTCCTTGGCATGCTTCATCACTCTTTTTCTACTTTGCTGCATTCTACTAATCCCCTGAGTGTGTGTGAAACAGAGGAAGAAACTGTGGCTCACACTTTACGCACAAACAAAAGAATCACCCCCCCTCCGCCCCGCAAAAGGAGCCCCTCTTTAGGACAGGCGACGTGACGCACAGCAAAGACTGTGAAAGGGAGAAGCACAGTGCTACAGTCTTCTTTAGACAATGGAGGTGCCTCAGTTCATAACTCAACCAGAGACAGAGAGAGAGAGGGCCTAAAGAACAGCTTTCAGCAGAGATCTGTCAGCACTTTGTGCAATTAGAGCAGCCCCACCCCCATCCCTGTCTCACGACGATGAAGATTTACAAGGAATTAAATAGAAGAGGACCAGTTGTTTCCCTTCCCATCCCTGCCATTCACTCCAATCACAGCTATTCAGTCTGAATTGCAGCGCTTTTGCCGAATTTATCTTGAATGTCCTCATGCGTTGAGTTTATATTGCCAGTGATGTGAGTAAGTCCAGTCCTACGGCAGTGACATCGCTAGAGGGCGCCACAGCACCACTTTTCAAGAGCTTCAACGGTAAATTGAGTCCCTCCGTTGAAAGTATCGGCTGTGAAAACAACTGTTGTCCTCGTGTGAAGAAATCAGCAAACAAGATAAAAAACATCTCTTTTTCTCTTTTAAACTCAGTTGGTGGTACAGACGTTATTTTCCTTTTTTTCTTTGATGTTTTAGGGACACGGCAAGCACGTTAGGAAACCCCAGCGTGACGCCAAACGTCTTAGCTTTATCGGAGTGACCCCAGGAGGATTTCCGTCTGTTTTCCATCAAATCATTAACCCTTAGGTGGAGCACGCGGGATACCGGAATTTCAGGAATGAAGAGCCCACGCTTGCGTCCGGCCCGCACAAAAGCCTTCCTCACGCGTGCGAGAGGAAGGGGGGCGGAAGGAGCGGAGGCAGGACTCATTCTCCTCACGACAGGGCACGTCACACTGCCACGCACCAAATACAGGTACCGTCATGTTTGACAGTAAAAGAAGACAGTTTTGTTGTCTTTGTGACACATTTGACTTATTTTTGTGTTGAGCTGTGAACGCTCCGCAACTCCGAGGAGACGGGAGAGAGGCGGCTCTTAAATCAACCTTAGCCCGCCTCCACCCCAGTATCCTGCTGGCTCTTGCCTGGCTGTGTGGCCGAGAATCAATCATGGCCTCCCCCTCAGGAGTCCTTCCTTCCCCCGGGCGCTGTGGTGTCAGGTGCGGCCGCCGGACACAAGATATAGCCGGTATATATTTGGAAGATGGGGCGGGGGAGGACCCTCCTTCGGGACCCTCCTTATTAGAGAGAGGCTGTTGGAACAGCTGCCCCGGCAGACGTCAGACTCAGCCGAGTACATCCGAGGAGTACAACCGAACTACAACTTGGCTATCATGAAAGACAAGACTATTGGCCTACTGGCTTCGAGATGAATAACTGCCAATTAGAGTAATAATCAACAATTTTTAAACGTGCCAGACACACACACACACAGAACAAATTGCACAGACTTTCCTATGTTTTTTGACATAAACTAAAGAAGAATGACCACCAAGTTGTAAATGGCATTTTGTTTTTATTATTTCATCTGGTTTTGAGTCTAAGCATGACAGCCGTATACAGAGAGGTAGAGGCAGCAGTCCTTCATATGTTTGTCCTTCACACTCCCACCCCACCCAAAACACACACACACACACACACACCTCTCAACTTAAACACACACACTATAGAGGTTGGAGTGTATGTGTACTTGTGTGTGTGTGTGTGTGTGTGTGAAACAGCGCCAGCCAAAGATACTGGAAGGACATGATCAAGGATACAGTGCAAAGTCATCAGTGTTTGTGATAAAAGACAAACAATAACAATAATAATAAAAAAAGATTTGATTGTCAACACAGTATGGATCCAGTAACTCACTCCCTTATCATAGGAATCTTGTAGCACAGTAGAGGATAGCCCCGCACTACCTTAGCAATGACAACCATTCACAAGCATCTCACTCCCTCACACTCATATGTGTGTATATGTGTGTGTGTGTGTTTAAGAACTGTACACAGGGCTTTAAAAAAATATCCCAATATGCAGTGAAAATGAAAGAAAACGAAACAAAAACGGGCACACACAAACACAAACACACACACACACACACACAGAGTAGCACTAAATGCACTCATCAGAGAATAGGCAACACCACACATGGCTACAGACACACCCATCCTGTTCTTGGCAGCAGCTGTTCAGGCCTGGCCCAGATCTGGCCCATAACCAGCTGCTGTCCGTCTCCATGGTAACACTGTTTGGGATTTCAGATAGAACTTTTTATTAAAAAAAGAGAGAACCCCACCCCCCCCCATTCCCACATCTAAAATGAATGCTTCACGAGATCTAAAATCTCTTCGTGAAAGAAAAAGGAATGCATTAGTTTACAGGAATTACATAAATGAGTTTGAGAAAAAGGGAATGCATCTGTGTAGAGAAACCACACAACCACACAAGTCTTCTCTGTACATGTGGTGAAAGCAATCACACACACGCACAGGATATCAGGAGTTCCAAAGCAGCACCAGTTTAGTCAGAAGATCACAGTAACAATCAGCAAAAATAGTAACAATCTCATTAAAAATGATATTTATACACTGTATATACTGTTATATATATATACAGTATATATATAATGGTCATTATATCACACAACAGCAGTGGAAGAACAGCAGGAACAGTTGAGTGACTGCTGGCCTCTCTGATCGGTGCTACAGCTAGCTAAGCTCAGATATAAAAAAACAGGACGGAGAAAGTGATGCATTTCACACACCTCCCTCATCAAGTCCTTCCCTTCACTAGATCAGCCCTCCAGTCTATTACCTGGGCTGGAGGAGAGACAAAATATAATGCCTCGGCTGTGTGTGTGTGTGTGTGTGTGTGTGTGTGTGTGTGTGTGGTCACATCTCCACATTCAATTAATGCCTGGCAGGCATGAATGCTGTGGTGACAGAAATAATTCTGATTGGTTTATCTAAAATGGACTTCACATAAAAACAAAACAAAAAAATAATAATTTGATCATTGCTATGTCGTGGTTAAAAAGACAGAATCTATGCAGAAGGATAGATAGGATGATAAAAGCATAAAATAACAAAAGCATAAAATAAAAACAGAATAATATTGAAGGGGAAAATGGTTTGTTCTTGATAGGTTTTGTGCAGTGGTATGGTGTCCCAACAGGCCCAAAAAACACCAGACTGACAAAGATTCCTCTGGTTCGGCTGTGACCTGACAAAGTGCAGTCGGTAACAGTGACCGGAGCTGGTTTTCGTGCGTGTGTGTATGTGTATGCGTGTGTGTGTGTATGTGTGTGTGTGTGTTACAGTGTGTAAATGGCGTCTTGACTACTGGAGCGCTTGTAGCCCGATGAGGAGCTGAAGTAGGTCTCTCCATCTGTGCTGATGTCATCATCATCATCATCATCGTCCAGGTCGTTGAGAATGGGGGCAGAGTTTGTCTTACGCCTGGAGAGGGAGAGAAAGAGAGGAGCAGAAAGAGAGGGATAGAAATAGAGGAGGAGAAAGAGAGGAGCAGAAAGAGAGGGAGAGAAAGAGAGGGAGAGAAAGAGAGGGGCAGAAAGAGAGACACAAATGATGTACGATGAAATGATGAATGATGTGCTGCTATAGCCTAGTGCCACAAACCTATCATGGCTCATGCCGTTCATCTCTCTCTCTCTCTCTCATATATATATATATATATATATATATATATATATATATATATATACATGCGCCTTACATCTCTCTCTCTCTCTCTAATATATATATATATATATATATATATGCCGTACCTCTCTCTCTCTCTCTCTCATATATATATATATATATATATATATATATATATATATATATTTCCGCCCAACATCTCTCTCTCTCTCTCTAATATATATATATATATATATGCATCTCTCTCTCTCTCTCATATATATATATATATATATATATATATATATATATATATATATATATATATATATATATATATGCCGTACATCTCTCTCTCTCTCTCTTAAGACAATACTATTGGAAAACACCCTGTATAAATACAATTGAATTGAACTGAATTGAATGTAGCATCTGGGCCTACAATGTGTGTGTGTGTGTGTGAATATGTGTCATATGTCATAACCTATAAGCTAAATGTGTGTGTGTGTGTGTGTGAATGTGCATCTGCATACGTCATATGTCATAACCTTTAAGCTAAAGTAGTTGTGTTAATGGTAAAATGGTCCACTGAAGACAACTGTGTGGCTGTCTGTGTGTGTGTGCTCAAGGCAAACACACACACATACACATACACACACACACACACACACACACACACCTCTGAAGAATAATGTATGGCATGTGGACAGTACCATTAATAATACCTGGTGAGCCCAGGGTCACAGTGAGTGGTGTGACATAGAATGTTATTTTGTGTGTGTGTGTGTGTGTGTATGCTTGTGTGAGTATGTGTGTGAGGCTAAAGAATAAAGGCTAAAGATGAAAGTGTACATGAGTGACTGATGTGTGTGTGTGTGTGTGTTGATAAGAGTTTACTGTTTATTTAAGGCTTCATTCTGACCCTTGATCAGACTAAACATGTTTGCTTTGCTTTTGAGAGTGTTTGTTGACCTCCTGGTGTTCGTCTATGTATGTGTGTGTGTGTGTGTGTGTGTGTGTGTGTGGTGTGTGTGTATGTATGTGTATGTGTGTGTGTGTGTAAATGTGTGCGTACCTCATCTCAGCTGGCTCTGTTGTGTGTGTGTGTGTGTGTGTGTGTGTGCAGGGTGTGATTTGTCAAAAAAACAGAGGGGGGGATGTTTTTTTGTTGTTGTTTTTTCATCATGAAAAAATAAGCAATCAACAATGGCTTATTTGGGCTTCAGAACCATGGATAAGGTCCGATCACGCAAACATGTCAGAAGAACATTAGCCTAATGGGATCGGTCTGTAAAACGTAACAATAATAATTTCACGTCATAAAATATGATTATGTAAAAGTAACTAATTATAAAACTAAATAAACAGTTTGCTCTGATGTTGGATTTCATGTGGCCTTTTCGGTTTTCCTGTTGGCGCGTCATCTGCAGAGTGTCATCCATCTTTTATCCACATCTCTGCGAACCTCTGCACCGGGGACCAACACACGTCTGGCCCAATAACAGCCATGAAAAGAAGAGCGTTCATTCTGTTGCGCTCATCAGTAAGGATATGATTCATAGCACTAAATCCTCATTCACATTCTGCTGTTGACACAGGGAGTGTGGAGACGGCAGAAAACAAGTTGTGGAGATTGT
>JAIFZK010000004.1:21735000-21737500 GCA_027481765.1 Tenualosa thibaudeaui | reverse complement strand
CACCTCTCCTCTCCTTCTCTCCTCTCCTCCTCTCCACCCCTCTCCTTTCTTCTCTCCCCCTCACCTCCTTCCCCCTCTCCCCTCTTCTCCTCTCCACCCCTCTCCTTTCTTCTCTCCCCCTCTCCTCTCCCCTCTTCTCCTCTCCTCCTCTCCACCCCTCTCCTTTCTTCTCTCCCCCTCTCCTCTCCCCTCTTCTCCTCTCCTCCTCTCCACCCCTCTCCTTTCTTCTCTCCCCCTTCACCTCCTTCCCCCTCTCCTCTCTTCTCCTCTCCTCCCCTCCACCCATCTCCTCTGCTTCTGGTCTCTCTTCCTTCCCTCAAATATGATCAGAATGCCTCTTCTTTCCTCTGCCCCCCCCCCCTCCTCCTTAAGTATGACCACTAGGTCTCTCTCTCTTCTCCTCTCCTCCATAACATGACCATACTGCCTCTTCCCTCTCTCCTGCTCTACTCTTCTCTCCTTTCTCCTCCTTTGCTCTCGTCTCCTCAAATATGACCAGAATGCCCAGTAATCCTCCACTCCCTCACCGCACACACACACACACACATGTGCGTGTGTGTGTGTGTGTGTGTGTGTGTTTGTGTGTGTGTGTGTTTGTGCGTGTGTGCACACACACACACACACACACACACACACACACACACACACACTATCCTCTCTTCTTGTAACAACAGCATTTTCAGGACCGCTTAGTGGTAGTTGTCACTAGTATAAACACACACACACACACACACACTCTCTCCTCTCTTCTTGTAACAACAGCATTTTCAGGACAGCTCAGCGGTAGTTGTCACTAGTATATACACACACACACACACACACTATCCTCTCTTCTTGTAACAACAGCATTTTTAGGACAGTTCAGTGGCAGGCCTCCTGGTGGCCTTGAAGGGTCACAATGTGTGTACACACTACTGCTAGTGGGACAGTGATACACACACTCCCACTCACTTCCTGGGGTGTGCAAGGCTGGTTAAACAGTACCCTTCGGTGGAGTCAATAAGTGTGTGTGTGTGTGTGTGTGTGTTCAGGACATGGACCCATGCAAGGTCTCTACACCTCTGCCCTCTACACTACTGGGCTGCTCTGTAGCAGAGTTTGAATGCTGACTATCAGTGTTTATGGACCCACAACATACACACACATGCACACACACATGCACACACATACACACACGCACACCATCAGCACATAAAGGCAGGGTGCGTTACAGAGAGCTTGTCAGAATGTCTGCACAAAGGAGACAACCATCCACATAGCTCAATATATACACACACATACACACATACACACACATACACACTCTGTCACACACATACACACTCTGTCACACACATACACACTCTGTCACACACACACACACTCCGTCACACACACACACACTCTGTCACACACATACACACTCTGTCACACACACACACACTCTGTCACACACATACACACTCTGTCACACACACACACACTCTGTCACACACATACACACTCTGTCACACACATACACACTCTGTCACACACACACACACTCTGTCACACACATACACACTCTGTCACACACATACACAGCATATACACACATACACACTCTGTCACACACATACACACTCTGTCACACACATACACACTCTGTCACACACATACACAGCATATACACACATACACACTCTGTCACACACATACACACACACTGAGGTCACCTTAGGTAATGGTGTGTGTCAAGAGAGTGAGTGTGTGTGTGTGTGAGAGAGAGAGAGAGAGTCTGTGTGTGTGTGTGTGTGTGTGTGTGTGTATGTTTGTGTGTTTGTGTGAGAGAGATACTGTGCCTAGTTGGGGCTGGCAGAGAGTGTAAGGAAAGTAAGAGAAAGTGTCAGTGCGTGTTTGTGTGTGTGTGTGTTTGTGCGTGTGTGTGTGTGTGTGTGTGTGTATGTGTGTGTTTGTGTGTGTGTGTGTGTATGTGTGTGTGTGTGTGTGTGTGTGTGTGTGTGTGTGTGTGTGTGTGTGTGTGTGTGTGTGTGTGTGTGTGTGTTTGTATGTGTGTGTGTGTGTGTGTGTGTGTGTGTGTGTGTGTATGTGTGCGCGTTTGTGTGTGTGTGTATGTCGTGGGGTGGAAATGAAAAAGTGATGCTTGACCGGCTATGGCCTTTCTCCAGCCTCCATGTGAGGCACACCTCCTCTCTCTCTCTCACTCTCTCTCTCTCTCTCCCTCTCTCTCTCTTTCCATGCTGCACTTTCCCTTCTTTTCTCCTCTCTAAACCTGACACCTGTGGCATGACTGAGGGGGCTGTGATAAGTGTGCGTGTGTGTGTGTGTGTGTGATTTCCAAGATCGTTTTCTTGTAAATGAAATCCCTTAACTTCTGGTAACTGGACACAGCATGGCAGCCCAGTTCTGAGAGGACAGAAGCCAGCAGAGTGCATTGGGTTTATAAAGTGTGTGTGTGTGTGGGGCCACTTAGTAAGTGTGTATCTACCAAAGTCTACCAGGTAATGAAGAGTGTGCCTAC
>JAIFZK010000004.1:21725000-21730000 GCA_027481765.1 Tenualosa thibaudeaui | reverse complement strand
TATTTCTATTTCTCTTTGTCTTTCAGCCACATGCTCTGCATCGCTACTAGGAAAGAATTCCCTTTAGTTGATTTCTTTCATATTTGCATTCTTCCTCTCTCTCTCTCAAACACACAGACAAACACTCTCTCTCTCTCTCTCTCTCTCACACACACACACACACACATACACACACACACACTTCCCTCTCCTCCCCCTCTCACAGTCACATTCCCCATAAGTCTTCTGTGTTTTTTTTGTATTTACAATCCAAGTATTTTCATTGGCTCTGGCCTCAGAGAGACTTCCTGGATCTCCTATAGCCTCAGGGGTCTTCTCCTAAACCTGACCCTGTGCCACCATCTTGTTTCTACAGTTTCCACATCTATCACAGCATCAAAGGTAAACTGACACCTACATCACCATCATGGCTCTGTGTCTTTTACGTTTATCACAGCATCTGAGATAAACTGACCCCCTGCCACCATCTTGGCTCTGGGGTTTCCACATCTATCACAGCATGTGATGCAAACCGACACCCACTTTCCCATGAAGAGTGATGACAGCGCTGTTAACGGCAGCCACTCACACATTCTTGTGTGTTTCAGTTTGAGAACAGCACAGCGTATAACTGGTCAGACAGGACCCAAGGGCGAGATCTCTCCACTGACGGAGAGTTACCAGCTCATTCGAGGCTCACCAAGTAAGGTCAATTTGAATATTCATAACATAATATTCATTGAATATTATGATTTTCTGACCAAATTGAAATGTATGGAAAAGTCTTCAAAAGGCTTTGAAAAGGCTTTAAAAGTCGGCCAACATTTCCAGCCCAGTGACTGTGCAGGCTGGAGAGACAGGGACAGATGAGGCCTCTGGAGGATGAGCACATTTAGTGCTTGAGAAGATTAACTCTCAGCACACTGGGGAAAAAAACAGGGGCCCCTATGGTGGCTCCTATGGCGGACAGACCAGACCAACAGGGGGAGAGATGCATGATGGGATATAGCAGACCATAGGCCATTCAGAACAGGATGGCAGGACTACAGAAGCACATAACAAAGAGAGAGAGAGAGAGAGAGTGAGGGAGAGTGAGGAAAAGAGAGGAGAGAGGATAAAAACTGGAGCATTATAACCATGACCCTCTTTTCCCAAACTGGCGACACACAGATATCTAGTGGGAAACGCTACAAGTCTCAAACTCACACGCTACAGTCTTGTTTTCTGCTGCACTCCTTACATTTACTCCCCCTCTTTTTCCCCTCCTCATCCCCTCTACTCTTTCACTCCTTCTCTGTTTGTTTTGTTCTATTGTCTCTTTGTTTCTGTCTTTCTTTCTCTGAGGTTTCTCTTTCTCCCTCGTTTGCTTTGTGTGTCTCTATCTTGCTGCTTATCTGTAGCTCTTTGTCCCATTTCCTCTAGCATGTCTTTATCTTTAGCTCTCTTTATCACTCCCTTGTCTTCATCTCTCAAGCATCCCCCCTTACAATACTACACACACACACACACACACACACACACACACACACATTCCCTCATTCTTACACCCCCACCCCAGCCTCTCCCTTTCTGTATGCGTGGGTCACTGACAGGGTGAGTCTAAGTCTGGAAGTGTGTATGTGTGTGTGTGTGTGTGTGTGTGTATGTGTGTGTGTGTATGTGTGTGTATGTGTGTGTGTGTGTGTATGTGTGTGTGTGTGTGTATGTATGTGTGTATGTGTGTGTGTGTGTATGTGTGTGTGTGTGTGTGTGTGTACAGAATGACTCCATTTTCCACTTTGTACATAAAAGAGGGAAACCCTGCTGACACACACACAGCATGTACTGATTCACACATCCATCAATTATTGACAATCAACACACACACACACACACATACTCAAAGACCTCCTCCACATGAATGGCCCACAGCACCAGTCTACACTATCAACACTACAAAACAATGAAACACACCAGTGCCATGACAACCCAGCCCAGCCAACACCACACTGAACACAGCACAGCAAAGCCTCCTACAGCCAGGCGGCAGGAAGTAAGTGCTGATTACACTCCAATATGATGCCATTGCTCTGATGGGAGTAGTAATTATTCTCCTCTCGTGCCCAGCTGATAGCACAGCACATGTGTAAAATACCTCCAACATGGCAAAACCCAGGCACTTGTGACAGGCTCTACACTGAAAACTGTGTGTAAAAACATTGTGAAGAAATCCAATGAAAACTTATGTTTATAGTTGAAAGAGTGTGTGTGTGTGTGTGTGTGTGTATGTGTGTGTGTGTGCAGTTTATGACTATAATTATGTACCACTGATGAATGGATTGTGTCAATACAGTGAAAGGGTTAACTAACAAAAGCCCTGTTCAGGCATTTCTAAGCCATGATAACAATTTAATTTGGTTCATAACATGTATCTGTTTTGTGACATGTGTAAGCACCTTGACCTTTATATGCTGTTATAGCACATGTGAGCTCCATAAAAAGGTTTATAACTGCTGACCTATTCAGTCACATCCATGCTCATATGCACTTAATGCATATATACACTTACACATTTAAGAGTTAACAGGTGTGTATTTACTGGCCTATTTCAATGGCCCATTCATACACACCCTTTAAGATGTGCGTAACGGCTGAACTCTTTGGCCTTGTCCACATTTATAAGCTGTTAATAACATATATAAACTCTTTTATAAGATGTGCATAACTGCTGCTCTGTTTGGCCTTGTCTGCATTTATAAGCTGTTAATAACCAATATAAACCCTTTATAAGACATGTGTAACTACTGACCTGTTTAACCTCATCCACGCTGGCCTGCAGCTTACGGATCTCCTTCTCGTACTGCTCACGTAGCTTGTCCACCTCCTGATCATGTGTGGACACCTCATCCTTCAGCGCCCCCTTCAGGGCAGTGAGCTCGCGCTCGCGTCTCCTCAGCATCTCCTCCTGCTCCTCCTTAACCAACACCACCTCCTGCAGCTCCAGCTTCAGCTGCAGCAGATCCTGCACAGAGCCAATGGGAGAGGAGAGATGACCCTTACAGCCAATTGGGAGAGAGAGAAGGGACTTTTACTTCATGGGCCGCAGCCAACAGGGAAGGAGTGTTGAGACTCATAACAAATTGCAAGAAAGAAGTGTTACTTTGACTTCATGGGATACAACCAGTGGGAGAGATTTATTACCACTTGAGCCAATGACAGGAAAGAATTGTGGATTTCAGTTTGTATAGTCCTGGCCAATAGGATAAGCTGCACAATCACCAATGAAACTATCTTCTGCTAAGCTCAGTTAAAGCAGGGTAAGATTATGTATACAGTGCAATCAACCCACAGGGATAACTTAAAGTATTTTATATCAACAAAGTGAAAGGCTGCATAGAGTTTGAGTCAACAGGTTAGACCTACCGGTCTGACTGGTAAATTCAGAGCAAGCTGCATGACCTAAATATTAATCACATGACTCATCTAATCACACACACATACACAAACACACCAGATATTCCCCAGCTCTACTTACCAGTACCAGCACAAGACAGCTACTTACCGCTGAATAAACGTCTTTGTGTGTGTGTGTGTGTACCATCATATGCATGAGTAAGTGGGTCAGTATGACATATTACCATCTAGGGTGTGTGGCTGATGAGTGTGCATATATGTGAGAGATGTGTGTATGTTGGGGATGTATGTGTGTAGGTGTGTGTGTGTGTGTGTATGTATGTTAGATGTGTGTGTATGTTGGGGATGTATGTGTGTCTGTGTGTGTGTGTGTGTTAGGGATGTATGTTTGTGTGTGTGTGTGTGTATGCTAGGGATGTGTGCGTGTGTGTGTGTGTGTGTGTGTGTGTGTGTGTGTGTGTGTGTGCAGTACCTCCAGTATGGCTTCTTTATCAGTCCCATCTCCAGCTGCTCTCTTGGCAATGTCCAGCTCATCATGCATCTCAGAGAGCTGATCCTGCAGGTCCCTGATCTCTGTCTGGAACTGCTCACGCTCCATCTTCACCTGGAACAGCCTGACACACACACACACACAGTTACACAATAACATGGAACATTTATTTATGACTTCTCGTACATACACTCAAACGTTTATGTGTGCTATGTGTGTGTGTGTGTGTGTGTGTGTGTGTGTGTGTGTGTGTGTGTGTGTGTATAACTAACTCCTCTAGCGTAGTGCGGAGGTCCTCCTCTGCCTTGGCTAGTTTTTCTCTGAGCACACTGCACTCCTGCAGGCTCTTATCCAGCTGCTGCTGCAGATCCTTCAGCCCCTCACCAGCTTCCCTCTGGGACTGCAGCAGACTCTTCTGCTTCTGAAGGACACACACACTTAGCCATTATAGCCATAAAGACACTTTAAGGTTAAAACTATCTGATATTTTAATGATATAAAGTACAGTTAGCAGAGTTGCCTGGTATTCCGAAAACCATTTTATCCAGAATGACATGGACTTGCACTGTGGGTTTCAGAATCAAAACCAGATCAACCAATCGTCAGCCTGTCAGTCTGTTATGTCCCCTCTGCCCGACTTCATTTACCAGTGGAGAAAAAAGGGGCAGACAATAAGCTAATCCATGCGGGGCAAGTCACTGTTTCGTCTCTACAAACAACACACTTAACTCTGACGCTCTCAGACTCTAAACTGAGCGGTAGGTTCAAACTCTAACCCTTGCACGAGAAGCTTTAGCGGCTCCTCAGGGCATGCGTACGTGTGTGTGTGTGTGTGCATGTGTGTGTGTGTGTGTGTACGTAAGTGTGTGTGCATGTGTGTGTGTGTGTGTGCATGCGTGTGTGTGTGTGTGTGTGCATGCGTGTGTGTGTGCATGCGTGCGTGTGTGTGTACGTGAGTGTGTGTGCATGTGTGTGTGTGCATGTGTGTGTGTACGTGAGTGTGTGTGCATGTGTGCGTGTGTGTGTCTAGCCTGAGTGTCGTTATTTCTCTAGAAAGCCTCTGTGTTTTCCCCCCTAAGCTCCTAATGGGGCTTATGTCATTACCCCTGTTAAGAGGAAGCAGTCAGCAACTAGTCAG
>JAIFZK010000004.1:21715000-21720000 GCA_027481765.1 Tenualosa thibaudeaui | reverse complement strand
CACACACACATCCACACACTTACCCAGCCTTAAGGTAGCTGAAGAGGATCTGTTTGGCTGTCTCTTCATGCGTCTGCTGGGCCACATTCTGTTGACCCTTCAGGAGGTCAGGGGTCACCTGTGGAGAGGAGGGGAATGCCAGTGTCAGATTTGAGGATAGTGCACTCGCGCACACACACACTCACACTCACACACACACACACACACACGGTCAGGCTTGAACCCGTGTCCACACCCACCCATTTAGCCTGCGACACAGGCAAGGTCCCCTTAGGCCTATAATTCTCATCCCATATATAATTTACATTAACCCCAACCAACATTTGTGTATGGAAAACACAATGGGGAAGCTAATGCTAACATTAGATTCCTCCAAAAGCATGAATGATTCACAAATCTGCTTTGGGCCCATCCTCAGGGAAGCATCGTCAGCGGCAACGAGATTACACAAGACTGGAAGCCATTTTATCAGAACTAGGAGGGGATTCCAGTGTCAAAGGTCCAGTGCAATATCCAATTACAATGCACTTACCACACACGTGCATGACTAATTCCCACAGAAACACACAAACAACATCCAATTATGACGCACTTAAAAATAACATGGAAAACGAATAAACACACACACACACAGAGTCTCACCTGAGGCTCTATCTCTGGTCCCTTTGCCTTGGGGCTGCTACTGGTCCTGGTGGCCGGTCTGGGCAGAGAGGTGGTGGTCACGCTGGTCTTGACCTTTGACTCTGCCTCTGCCTGGCCCTCATCCTGGGGTGGCACTGAGAGGCTGCTGTTGAGCCGTCTGAAGCCCCTGGACAGGGAGCCCTGGGGTGACCCTGGAGCACTGCTCCCCCGCGGAGGTTCCCTGGTGGAGGTGCCCTGTCGGCTGGCGGGGAGGGTGAGGGAGGGGGACACGCCGCACCCCCCGGACCCCTTCTTCAGCCCCAGCTGGGACGGGCGCAGAACGTGCTCTCCCAAGCGCCCTCGAGCCCTGCTCACCTGCTCCAGGTAATCTTCATCACCACTGGACAAGCCAAAGGGCAGCGCGCTGTCCACGCTCCGTGAGCGCTTGCGGTCTTCTGGGTCGATCCGACCCCGCCGACCCGTCCGTCCCCGCCTCTGGGTCCCCGACCCATCGAAGTGGCTGATGAGCTGGTCGACACCGGCCAGCGGTTCTGTGTCGATGTCTCGGCCTGTCCCGGGCAGGAAAGGGATGTAGCGGCGGTTCTGGTGTCGGTTGATGGACTCGGTGTACAGCGCCTCGAGCTCGTCCGCTGGCGGTCGTCCGGGAGACAGGGTGCGGTTCGGAGGCGCCGAGCCGCTGGTTGCGGTGGAGGACGTGGAAGAGTGGCGGGAGCGGGGTGGAATCGTTGATGATGTCGACTGCAGAACCGGGCCGCTGGAGTCCACGCGGCGGAGCGGCAGAACGTCTGGCTCACGGGCAGCGTGACTTGGACTCCCAGTGGAGACGGAACCGGTGCCCAACCCGGACCCAGACCCGCGCTCCAGACTGGAATTGCCACTGCTGGCCACACTGGGGGAACGTCTAGAGAATGAGGTAGGAGGGGCATCGCTGGCAGGAGCCGCTTGGGGGACGGGAACCCGCTGAGTCGGAACCGGTTTGGACGGGACCTGAGTGGACAGAGCTGGAGCTGGGGCTGGAGTGGGTGCTGCCTGAGGCTGAGTCTTGGGCTTGACCTGAGACTGGACTGGGGTCTCCTTCTGCTTCTGGCTGATGAGGGGCTGAGGCTGGCTCTTGGACGGGTACGGTCTGGGGTGCGTTTGCGTCTGAGTGGGCATCCTGGGCACCTGTGCTGGGGGCGGGTCCAGACTGGAGGACCTAGCGTGGGTAGCAGGGATGGTGGCGGTGACAGTGGTGGAGGTGGTGGCCACTGAGGGAGTGGGTGGACTGCGGAAGCCTTCCAGCGTGTTGCTCTCAGGATCGTAAGGCTTGAGCAGCTCTGGGTGTCTCTGGAAGTTGAGCAGGTTGGGGCTGTGGTGGGTAGCCTGTGGCTGCTGCTGCTGCTGGGGGTCTCGGTTCTCCTTCAGGCCCGCCACGGTTCCGCTGGGATTGGTGCCGCCACTAACCGGCTTCTGCGAGCGGAACTCCACAAACGGACTGGGCCCGCGGAAGTCGTACTCCTGGTAGTCGTCGATGAAGGAGCCCTCAGGGTCTCGGTGCCCATTGCTAGGTGGGTACGGGTTGGCCGGCCGGTCCTGGTTATTGAGGACCACGTAAGGGTGCCCGTCGATGCCCTGGACCCGGATGCTGAGACCGTAACTGCCGTTTGGTTGGCCCTTTGCAGAGCGTGGGGGTTGGGACGGGGGATAACCAGGCTGGTGGGTGGCACTAGGTGCCCCACCCACACGGTACGACTCCATCGAGGATCACGGGCGGAAGACCAGCCAAAGCCTGAACTCAGACAAACTCCCACCTCAGCTCTGCAAAGACAGACGGACAGACAATGATGTCAGTTACGTCCGACAATCACATTCCTCTACTCAGCAAGGAGGACAGATGGGGACAATGACATCAGTCATGTCTGACAATTGCATTTGCCACAGTGGACGAGGAACACACAACACTCAATAGCTTGCAGCTAGGAAGAAATACTGTAACATTTAATAACCTTGAGTCTCTTGAATGTGTGTGTGTGTGTGTGTGTGTGTGTGTCTAGTATGTGTGTGTGTGTGGTGGGGGGGTGTGTGATTAACGAGACGTCAGTGTGGCGCGCAGTGTTACTGTGTCATGTGCCTTAATTGCTTTCTCTGCGCTGGTTCTGGCTGTGTGTCAGCGCTTGAAAGGAGTGTTTGTGTGGCTGTCGTCTCATGAGAGGGAGCGGGCCAATGGCTCAAAAGACAGACACACAAAAGACAGGCCAAGCTCTCCTCCCTTCAAACGCCACTCAAACAAAACAAAGAAAAAATAATGGCAACAACAAGGGGTAAAAAGAGAAGTAAAATGTGTGGGGTTTTGGTCAGGTGGCTTTGCCAGGCATCTTGGTCACGGGCAGTGCGGCCATGAGACCACTGGGAATGTTTCAGAAAGGCTCAGGGGTTGAGGCAGTTCCTAGTGCAATACATGACCTGTGTAATACACAACTACTTAAAACACACAAACATCAAAGGCTAAGTGTGTGTGTGTGTGTGTGTGTGTGTGTGTGTGTGTGTGTGTGTGTGTGTGTGTGTGTGTGTGTGTGTGTGTGTGTGTGAGGGAGACATTCAGGTATTTCAGCTCAGACGCAGACTACCTAATCCTTCAGCACATTCCAGCCGAGTCTACCTTGGCTGAGAGTGTGAGTGTGTGTGTGTGTGTGTGTGTGCCCTGTAAGGGAGTTGAGAGTGGGAAGTAACATAACCCACCTGCACTATTACTTGGAAGAAAAAGAAGAAAAGAAGCAATCATGGCGGGGTAGAAAAAAGTATCTGGTGCTCAAGGGAGAAGTGAGGGAGAGAGAGAGAGAGAGAGAGAGAGAGAGAGAGAGAAAGAGAAAGAGAGACGTGCGAGTCTGTCGTGTTTAAGCTGCAGTGCAGTGCCTTAAGGGACAGTCTAGGGTCCTCTCTCTTTTCTCTCTCTCTCTCTCTCTCTCTCTCTCTCTCTCTCTCTCTCTCTTTCAAAGGTAACTTTATTGGCATGACTCATTGAAGCAGTGCTGCCAAAGCTGATATACAACAATAGAACAAACAAAAGATAAAATATATGTTTGTAAACAATGAGATAAATAGTACAATACATAAAAATAAAGAAAGAAACTAAAAAAGGAAACTTATAAGGAGAAATTTCCTTATAAGGAAAATAATAAAATGGAATAAAAATAAATAGTAATAAATAATAATAATAAAGCACATTTTTAGAGGAAACTTACTTAGTACTATAATTTAGGAATGAAAGGAGACCTATGCAATACCATAATATAGGTAAAGGAGACTTATCTAATAAATATAATATTTTTGGGGGATAAAAGGAAACATTTAAATGATCTGTGGTAATAGTTGTTATATATATAGCAGTAAAGAGTTGTATATAGTAAAGCAAATATTGTCAACATGTTAATTTGTTTAATAATGAATGATTTTAAAGACACTGAGGCCCATAGATCACTCACTTCCTCATTCTATGGCATTCTAGCAGGTACTGTGCAGGTAGGCGTATACAATTTATGTGTTCTTCTGTGTTCTTCTGTGTTCTCCCAACAAATATGGCAGCTTTTCTTCATTTTTCAAAGTTTGGAATTGGGGTATGACTTGTAAGAAAAAGTGATTTCTAAGAGAGGTGTATTTACTGCATTCCATGAGAAAATTGAACTCATCCTCCACTGGTCCTTCACTGCATTGCAGACACAGTCTCTCCTCCCTCAGACACAGTCTCTCCCCCCTCGGAGGCCATGTTTGTCTGTGTCTTCCACTCTCTATAGCCAGGGCGTGATCCCCTATTGTGTATGATGTCATAAGTTTTTTTTATTTCTAGTCCTTGATTTCTGTTAGGTAAGGTGCTAATTCATAATTAATTTTAATGTCTCACTGGGCGTTTTCACTTTTGTAGGAGGCCACTGTAGAGACATCCATCTTGGTCTGAAATTAGAGGTTGTAAAATTTGGATGCACTTTTACAAATATCAGTCAGCATTGGGAATCTTTCAAGTTCTGCCCTGCAGGCTAGGTTGCAGTCCTAAGGTGTTCTGCCCTGTAGGCTAGGTTGCAGTCCTAAGGTGTTCTGCCCTGTAGGCTAGGTTGCAGTCCTAAGGTGTTCTGCCCTGCAGGCTAGGTTGCAGTCCTAAGGTGTTCTGCCCTGTAGGCTAGGTTGCAGTCCTAAGGTGTTCTTACAGAATTCAAGGTGGTATATATATTTTTTGGATGTTTGTCCCATGAATCACAATTATTTTGGTATTTGATATTTGGTATTCTTCTCTTTCTCTCTCTCTCCCAGCCCCCCCCCCCTCTCTCTCTCTCCCCCACCCCCCCTCTCTCTTCTCTCTCTCTCCCAGGGCCCCTCTCTCTTCTCTG
>JAIFZK010000004.1:21700000-21710000 GCA_027481765.1 Tenualosa thibaudeaui | reverse complement strand
TCGTACAGCGAAAATGTTCAGTCTTATAATCTTTCTAAATAGAGGCTGACAGATAGTAGGTTTAATCCATGCAGATCTGATAGACGGACACATAACCCAAAAGAACTATAGCCTACTGGTCCTGGAGAACAATTGTAATATATGATTGTATACATACACGATTGGTGTTTATTTTGAGATGTCATATCACTGTATCCCATTATATCCTGCGCTGGGACAAGGGCAGGGCAAGTTGGTGGATCATTCATAACGCCCAAACTGTTTCAACCAGAGCAATGGCGCCACCTGGTGGACAAACAAAATCATGCCGGAATTGATGTCCAAAGTAAAGTTTTACGTGTGAGTTTTAAGAAAAGCCAACAGGTCTTGTAAATTACACACTGCAAACTAATGTATTACTGTAATCCCTGTCACTGTTGTGTTCAATCTAAAATGATCATCTCAGTTCAAGTGCGATTAGTAGTAACTTTGGGTTGAGTTTTAGAGTCGATGTTTAATAAATAGTCATCAATCCCTAATTAACTAACACTGATGCATTTGGTGAGATGGTCCATCGCTAGAGGGCACAATTCTTGTTAATTTAGTTAACATTCTGGTTGTTTCATTACATTTTGTTACACCTAGTGCTCTCAGTCAAAAATAACCAGATCTTGAAAATGAATTAATGGGTGAGACCACAGTAAATGTAGTCCATAGTCCTACAGATCAGATAGACAATGTAAGTGTGTTTGTGTTCACGCACGCAAACATTAACACCCCCTTACTTTGGCAGCCTCCTTGACGGACAGTGACACTCTCCATAGGAATTTCCAATACAATCTTTCCCTCACAGAAGTACATAGGCTCGGTTCAATGAAGCCCGCAAGACTTAAATATTGCATGAAAGTTTAACATTTGTAACATTTAAGAGGACACGAGTTGATACAGAAGTATACCACAATATTAGATGACAATACATGCAGGCTATATTTTCACAAATTATGCACTACAGTAGTAAACAAGGAGCAGGCAGGCAAAAGGTTTGTTCAACTTGGACACATTAAAATGTTACTGTGTATGTCCAGTTAATCAATGTTACTGTGTATCATAATGACAACCACAATGTATCTTCGGGGCTCAGTTTAGCACGACTGAATTTAGAGCACCGCAGCAGCAGCTTGATGACGGCGTCCTGTAGCTCCTGTTTCAACACGCGCCGCGCCGTCATCACAGTGGAGAGAGTGCGCCGCGGCGCGTGTTGGAGATACCCGAGGACATCCGCCAGGACTATGGGGTGCTGTTGCGCTCCTTCACGTCACGACACCGTAACAGCAAGATCTCTCTCTATGGTCTCTCTCTCAGGACTTTAATCTCTAGTCCTCTTCGATGGGTTGGTATCACTTTTCTTCTCATACCAGTTACAGAAATAAGGCAGCGCACACAATGGACTGTCTGGCGCCCTCTCAACCGAGAGCAACAGCAGAAGAGACAGGTTAGAGACAGAACAGTTAAAACGCGCCCTACCAAAGAGCATGCTTTTACCCTCTCGGCTCTCTTCAGGCGCGCGATTTTGGCGGCAGATCCCGCGCGCTCCCAGGCAGCCAGACTCATCTCCTTTTTGTTGGCTGGCTATTTATGATGCTGGTATAGACTTCGGCCTCGGAAAAACCTGGTCAGAGGACCTGGCGCCCGCACTAGAAAAATATTTCAACCGAGAGCAACAGCAGAAGAGACAGGAATATAGAGACAGAACAGTCCAAAGATACAGAGATGAAGTCTGTGCTTCTTCACAGTGCCCTACCAAAGATCACCGACTACTGCTTTTACCCTCTCTGGCTCTGCTCTCTTCAGGCGCGAGTGCCGATGGTGACACCACCATGATTTTGGCGCGCAGCTAGTCCCGCGCGTCTCCCAGGCAGCCAGACTCACGGTGGTCCTCCGCGGTTCATTTCTGCAAATAAACACTAAGCCAGGGAGAAAGCCGGACCGCCAGACGGGGGAGGCGGCTCTGGTGTTGCGGTTACGCATGTGTTGTTTCCATCACACACCACATACAGATGATGGGTGTCACAGTAGTACTATTCAGTAGTAGACTAGTGCCGATGCTGTGGCTGAGGTGTCTTAACGGCTGACGTGACAGACTCCAGGGTGGCCGCGCGCCTGGCCCAGATAGCCCATTTCCCAAGTCACGCGCTCACACACACATCTCATATCTGATATGTCGCACGTGGAGAAACTGTCCCACCACACACACACACACACACACAGAAAGAGAGAAAGAGACGCACCCATATTGGTGCAAGTAGGCTACAAGAGTAAGAATATGTGGCAGATGTTCTCTCCTGCCTTCAATTTCCCTGCGAATAAATGATGTTTAACTGGTTTGCCAAAGATGAAGTCAGTGCGGAAGATTCACAGATGACTGAGAATGCAAGAGTGAGAGACTCTGGGGATTCACAGCGGTCAAAAAAACTACTTGGTGAAAGTAAGTCCTTAAAATAAAGTTTGCTGTGGCTATGTACTTTCAAGTAATTAAACAACTTGTCTTTCATCGTAAAGTTTGTGAACATGCAGTTAAAAACAGTTCACCTTTGGGCCTGAAGTGCTATCAGTCGATTAAAAAAATAGTCTGATTAATCACAATAGAAAATTAAAGTTAAACACGATTAATCACACAATTCTCCGTTATTTTTGTGAAGAAAGTGTGTCACACATGCCCCTGGTTAGCGTAGGATTCAGCAAAGTGACACTCCTCGGTTTCCTACAGACTCACCGTGAAAGAGTGTAGTTGCCATAAGCTGTCCGGGGGTGCCCGGGGTGACCGACCACATGATTTTTTTTAACACAATTCACCAAATTGCTCTGAGTGGAACCAAAGAGTATAGACGCCCTCTTGACTACTGTCTAGCGAATTCCTTTGTCATGCTTTCATTTTTGTTAACGTTACCGTTAAAAGAGACACTGCATATTTCAACAACTTTGTTCTTACAAAAATATATCAGAACTACTTACAAGGTTTCTGGACAGTTTATGTTCTGTTAACAAGCAAACCCATCAAGACTGCCTAAGTACTGCCTGCTGACGAATTTAAAACATTATTGAAAGATAGACACAGTACAATCGGAATTCCTGACACTAAATTCAAAACGATGTTATAAATTATTTACAAAGTCTATACAATGGATTAGCATGTTGCTAACAGTACCTACAGAGGGCTGCCTGAATACACGGGCAAACAAAGCACAGCGAGTGGACGAACTCGGCCAAACTCCTTGCGGTCTGTGTAGGCTAAATTAGGAGGTCGTTGGCGGTTATTGTGACTTATGCCTCTGCATGGTTAATTTGCGTTAAAAAAATAACATGGCTTAATGCGTTAACCTTGACGCCACTACTTTGTTACCGGTGTGTCAATAAAAAACTTTTTTTTTTTCATACAAGTAATAGTGTGCGAAGATGGCATCTCAAACAGCTCCTTCTTCCAAACGATAGACTAAACGTGATTCACCTTATTCATCCATCTCTGCCCGTGCAGCTCAGTGCAAAAGGTCGTGCTGTGCCAACACAACTGTTGTTTAATTTTGTCTGTATTGAAATATGTTTTCCCCAAAGACTCTCCTAACAAGCAATTCAGCAATGTTCTTTAGAGAAAGACAAGCTCACATGCACAGATGCTGCTATCACACTTTATTAAAAATAGAAACATATGCTCCATAGTACTTTTCCATACAGACTACAATGGTCCACTGATATACTTCCAAAAACGAGTAACATAAGAACCTACAAAACACTCTTGCACAGAGTTCCTCGTTTGGCCTAAATCCACTGTAGGTTCATCATCTCTTCTGGGGAGGCAGGACTGGTGTGAATGTGTGTGTGTATGTGTGTGTGTGTCACTGGATCTGCTTAACAAACAACTCTACTGCAGTTCCCGCGACTCTCTCAACATTGTTCAAGAAACCAAAAAAGTCATGACTTGACATGTATACAGACATGTATAACTAAAGTCATGGAACAGAATAAAAAGAAGAAGAAACAAAACAAAACAAAACAAAAACACAGCTGTTGTTCGCGGGGAAGGGGGGTGAGGAACAAACGCACATACAGTCTCATTTAAGAAACATGGCACCTTTATTGCTACATGTTATATACACATTGTGTTTCCTGTTACAGAGACAGAAAATATCACCTCTTCATCTCCCTTCCTGCTGGTTCATGGTTATTAGTTTAAGTTCTTTTCTCTTTTTTGTCCTTTAAAGATGTGTATTTGACAACACCTTCAATTTCACCGCGGGTGTAAATCGCTAAGCAACCATTGACTGCATTGGAGATGACGACACTGAGAACATTGTCAAAGAGCATCGAGCTCGGAACCTCCCCTTTTCTCTCCTAAACAGAGCTACAACCCTACAGTGTTCTTAAGATGCTACGCCTGTGTTTTTTTTATCTGATAATAATGGACAGGTTATGGTAAATAACCGTACTTTGTTTTCTTTTACTATCTAACATAGTAAAATAAAGTAAGAAACTTTTTTACTCAAAACTTTTGATTTCAAAAATCTAGAAAGAGTAATATTTAGAATTCAAGAAATGTTCTTACAATATTATAGTATAAAAGACTAACTACAGTGAAAAATAAGCCAAATGTTTTTTTTTTCTTTTTTAAGCTTTTTGTCTTTATATCTTATGAGGGAAAGCATCTGGGAATACGTTGAAGTCTAACATTAGCCAACAGAGAAGCAAACAACGAAACAAACAAACAGACTGCAGAAAAAAATGAAAACAAGATCAAATCAACAAACTGAAAATGGGCAACGCAATGATACAACTTCAGTTCGACTACTCACTGAGCAGGGTTATAGGGGACGATACAAGCTCTCAAATACTGAAAATTCAACAAGGCTGCACACTACAATGGGAGGCATCGACTGCACTACAACTTAATGCTCATTGATTGCTGTGTAAAAGAAAACATAAAATAGTTCTGAAGAACAGTTGTGTGATTTTGTGGCTGGTTGCAGCCTGCTGCAGAAGAGGACCAGTCAATCTGCTTGTGTGGTTCTGTTGGTGGTTGTGGTTCCTGATCTAGGAGGGAACCGCTGCCTGTGGTTTGATAATTCTGGGCTCTGTGCTATGTGAGAACTTGTAAGCATGACTATATGATTTTGTTGGTGTCTTGTATGCAATCTGACAACTGGCTACTGTGGTTCTGTGGTTCTACTCTGTATCTTGGAAGAACCGGTCGTTGTGTTGTGTGTGTTCTAGTGTTGTGTAAGAACATCACAAGTCATCACTCAAGTGTTCATTGCGGGTCTAGTCAGTGCTAGGAGAACCTATTTGAGATGGGAGGACCATATTAGACAGACGGGTGACGATCGGAAGACAGGAGGCAAAGAAGAGATGAGTAGAGACTCCAAACAGAGACAAGAGAATGTACAGCACACACACACACACAAACACACACATACACATACACACACTCTCTCACATACACAACAAAAGCTTCATAGAGTATAAAATGGGAGAGGAACCAGTTGCTAGTGCACCCTGGAGAAGAGACTGAGGAGAACGAACGAACGAATGAATGTAATGCTCTGGAACTGCGCTTTGTTCTAGTGGGGCTACTGTTCCTCTGACTACAACTCCTACATATCCCATCAGGCATCTTTGCTGCTGGGGGTGGGGCTAAGGAGGCATTCTAAATCATTTAGAACCTCCCTTGGCTAAATTACACTCAATGTAAAAACGCTGTACTGTGAAGCGTAAGCAAATGCTTTGTATACAAATACAAATAAACATATGACATGGTTATTTTGAGTAATGATTTTTGTATACTTTTTGTAATTATTAATTGTATTTTATTGTTAGACAGAAAGACAAATATGCTAAACTCAGGCCAGGTGATGATGTGGTCTTCGTTGTTTTTTTTTTTAAGATTTTTTTTTTATTTTATTTTATTTTAGTTATTTTGTCTGTTACTCTCTGAAAATCTCCATGTCATGGTTTCAGATGAAGAGCTCTGGGTGTCTACCTTGGCAAGCCACGCCTCCCTCTAGAGCTCTTAAGCCAATCAGAACAATCTGGAGGAGGAGCTGTTGTTTTCCCTGCTAACTCTCTACAGGAGAGGATTGGCCAGAGAACCTCCTCCTCCTCCCACACTACTTAAGACACTGGAGAGACTAGGCAGGGAGTCCGACAGAGAACTGGCCCAGGTTGGGCTCACACCTGCCTGAGAATGGTGACAACTCTGCCAATATCTGTTGGTATTTACTGCTGAATGTTTGTGCTCTCTCTCTCTCTCTCTCTCTCTTTCTCTCTCTCTACATATATATATATATATCTCCCTCTCTGTCTGTGAACAGCCTCCGATGGAGAACACATCTTATCAGCACACGTTTGACCTTTCAGGAAAGCTAGAGTTTGCCATTCTTCTGCATTCTTGCAGAAACCCAGCACTTCCTGACCTTTTACCTTCGACCTCTTCTATAACCTTTAAACACACTCCTCACAGCATTCTCTAGAGCCACCTGCTGGGTATAGTCTGAGCTGAAACAAGTACATAGGTAGTTTTGGTTTGACATTTGTGTATAAACATAAATATTCATAATATATTATCTTAACAAAAAAAAAAAAATTGTTTATCATCAGATGAGAATCTTACGCATCTGCTGGTGCCAATTCTTTCTGAAAAAACATAAATTATTGTTCTGAACGGGCTAAAATAAATATTAATCTCACGATCTGCATGGCTTCACAGAACTCAGCTCAGACGAGAGAGGCGAGAGTGCTAACATCGCTAACGTGGCTAACTTGGTTGCTCGGTCGCTGGCAAACTGTAGTTCAACTGAAACGTCATCGGCCTCTCAAAGCAATGTCATATCTTTCCCTTTAAACATAGACTTTATAACAGTAACATAATAAATAGAAAAAAGGACAACAAATGAACTGATAAACAAACAAATAAAAACAAAAACCAAAACAAACAAAAAAACAACAATGGATGTTACAATGCATTCGTCAAATTCAGTTTAGGCACAAGGCTGCTTCCCAGAAGGGGCGGGGTAGACTGGGGCAGGGTTGGTGTGTGTGGGGTGGGGTTAGACAATGGCGACAGTCTCTGATTGGTCAGTTGTGACACGCTGCACACAGACACTGGTATGTGCTGAAGTCTGGGGGCTTGTCTGTATTTTTAAAGTTTTTTTTTTAATTCCTTTCCATTTCCTTAAAAAAAAAAACAAAAAAAACCAATGTTTTCTTCTGTTGTGTGGGGCTGAAATCTGCTGATCGGCGTCAAACCTCTCGGGGAGTCTGGACAGGAGCCATTTTAGTCCTTGCCTCTGTGTAAAGTGTCTTTCATTCTTTCTGTTTTTCTTTACTCTTGTTGTTGTTGATTTCTTCTAGAGATCTGGCTTCAGGTGATGTGTCTCTTTGAATGTGTGTCACACGCTGTGAGTCCTGTCTGTCTGCCAGTGGGAAGCAATGTCACCAATGCTATCTTACACACTTGATCCGACCCATCTTTGATCTGCAACACACAAGAGGAGGTTGTCTCAGTCCACAGTACCATTAGGACATGAAGGCTGAGGTGGACAAGCATTGGAAAGGGAAAGAGGAGGAGAGTGAGAGAGAACAAGTATGTGTGTGTGTGTGTGGGTGTGTACTGTGAGACTGTGTGTATTTTTGTCTGTGCATGTATTGTGAGAGTGTATTTTTATGTGTGTGTGTGTGTGTGTGTGTGTGTGTGTACCTCAGAGGTGTCCCATGGGATTGGCTGTGTCGCTGAGGCTGGGGTGCACAGTGGGGTGTGGCTGCTGTGGTTCTCCGGACGCCCCTGACACCTTCTCCTCCTCCCTCCGCTTAAGGCAGGCTGCTTTAGGGTTCAGATTCCGCTCTGGTCCAAACAAACAAACAAACAAACAAACACACAAACAAATAAGCAAACAGACATGTAAACACAACCTTTTGAGGACACAGTGTTGGATTACAAACAAAAAAAGATTAATACCAACTAGACCCTAAGGACTAACACACACACACACACATAAATACACACACACACACACACACATACACACACACACACACACAGTGTACATACAGTGCAACCAAAGAACTTACTACACTTACTACGGCCAGCCGAAGAAGCTATGCTAATAAAGGCAGTAGCACCTAGTACCTATTAAATGACTCAATATACAGGTTCATTTATCCCCCTCCCTCTCTCCCTCTCTCTCTCTTTTTCTTTCTCTCTTTGTCTTTCAAAGCAGACAAAAAACAGATCTAGCAGACAAATAGTTTCAAGCATTTCAAAATAAAAGTCCCTTTGTGAAAGATTGAGAAGCAGGCCCACTGTTTGTGCTGCATGGCTGACTGTAGAGAGGTAAACCCCTGTGTTTGTGCGTGCGTGTGTGCGTATGTGTGTGTGTGTGTGTGTGTGTGTGTGTGTGTGTGTGTGTGTGTGTGTGTGTGTGTGTGTGTGTGCATTACGGAGCTGTAACTCATGTGAGCCGGAATAGAATCCATCTGTAGCACATGTGTGCTTGGCAGTGGAGTCCCCACATGGACACACACATGGACACACACATGGACACACACATGAACACACACATGGACACATGAACACACACATGGACACACACATGGACACACACATGAACACACACATGGACACACACATGGACACATGAACACACACATGGACACACACATGGACACATGAACACACACATGGACACAGATGCGTTGAATCACTGCTGTTTGCCCACAAATATCCACCCACGTTCAGCTCTGCACAGACAGCTGCAGCTAATGAAGATTCACATCCTATTACACTAAACATGAACTCACTATAGTCTAGATTCACATCCTATTACACTAAACATGAACTCACTATAGTCTAGATTCACATCCTATTACACTAAACATGAACTCACTATAGCCTAGATTCACATCCTATTACACTAAACATGAACTCACTATAGTCTAGATTCACATCCTATTACACTAAACATAAACTCACTATAGTCTAGATTCACATCCTATTACACTAAACATGAACTCACTATAGTCTAGATTCACATCCTATTACACTAAACATGAACTCACTATAGTCTAGATTCACATCCTATTACACTAAACATGAACTCACTATAGTCTAGATTCACATCTTATTACACTAAACATGAACTCACTATAGTCTAGATGCACATCTTATTACACTAAACATGAACTCACTATAGTCTCTTTCTGGCTTTTTCTTGTACTTTCACACACACACACACACACACACACACACACACACACACACACACACACACACACACACACGCACGCACGCACGCACGCACACAAACACGCACACACACACATGCACAGAAACACGCACACACATACACACACGCACGCACACACGCACACAAACGCGCACACACATACACACACGCACGCACACATGCACACAAACACGCACACACACGCACACAAACGCGCACACACTCACACAGAGGCTCTTTTACGCTTTTCCTTTTGTCTCTCCCTCGTGCAGACCACTCACATTTACTCACAGACACATACACACACACACACACACACACACACACGTACCTCTGACTTGTTGCTCTAGACTAAGGATGACTGCGACGGCCTGGTGCAGGATGAGGAGTTTGGTCTGCGGTTTCTCGCTCTTCAGGTGGAGCTGGCACATGCGGCCGAGCTCCTTGAAGGCCTCGTTGATGTCACGCACACGCAGACGCTCCCGCGCGTTGTTAGCCATCCGCCGCTCCCGCTCTCGCTCCGCCTTCTGCTCCGGGTTCAGGTCCTCATCCTCATTAATACTGCTGTATACGACACACACACACACACACACACACAGACGATAACGCTTAGATCGTCATGGGAGGAAGGCTAAGAGGGATGCTGGTTGCATATCATAACAATGACAGAGGGACAGCTCTCTCAAACACACACACACACACACACACACAGTGTATTTCTCACTTAATATCTCAGAACATCGCTGACTTTG
>JAIFZK010000004.1:21692500-21695000 GCA_027481765.1 Tenualosa thibaudeaui | reverse complement strand
AAAGGGAGAGAAAGAGAAAAAGAGTGTGTGTGTGTGTGGGGGGGGTGGGGGGGGGTTAAAGGGAAAGGGGGATTAGTATAAACACATTATAGCTGAGACCTTCTGAGTGGATGACATGCCGTGACATGAAGCTACAAAATAAAAAAAACACACACACACAGTACTGTATACATATACACATTTACACACACACCTGTCATATGTGAAGCCATTTCAAAAGGAAGAAGCTATATCAACATGTGAAGACTAGCCCAACTGTCACTCTCTTTCAGTTTACCATGGTCTATCTCTCTCTCTCTCTCCTTCTCTCTTTCTCTCTCACTTACACACACACACACACACACACACACACACACACACACACATCTTCATAACCCAGCATCACACCCCCTGGCCCCATCTGAGATGACTGGAGGTTGTTTTCACCCAAAGAGCCTCCGCTTCTAAGCCTCTTACTGGACCAAGCTGAAATGGCCACAGACAACATTTTATTACACAGCAGGACCCCAGCCAGCCAGCCAGCCAGCCATACACACATCACACACACATACACACACACACACACACATACACAGACATACACACACACACACATCACACACACACATACACAGACATACACACACACACATCACACACACACACACACACACACACAGACATACACACACATACACAGACATACACACACACACACATCACACACATACACACACACACATACACAGACATACACACACACACATCACACACACACACAGACACACACACACATACACAGACATACACACACACACATCACACACACACACATCACACACACATAGACACACACACACAGACATACACACACACACACACACACATACACAGACATACACACACACACATCACACACACACACACACACACACACACACACACATACATACACAGACATACACACACACACACACATACACAGACATACGTACACACACACACAGACACACACACGCATACACCACACACACATACACAGACATACATACAAACACACACACACCGCACACATACACAGACATACACACACACACACACACACACATACACAGCCATACATACAAACACACACACACACACACACCACACACATACACAGGGATACATACACACACACACATAGACACACACACACCACACACACACCACCCACACATACACAGACATACACACACACACTCAAAAGAAACCACAAGCCTGTATCAAACCCCAAAACTATATGAAAGCACACTAAGCTGATGGAATGAACTAAAAAACAATGAAAAAGGGAATTTTCTAGAAAACGTCTAGAAAAAAGACGGCGACGAGCGAAGCGACATACGTGATAAATGAGGAAATGTCCACTCTGTGAAAATCACATGAGGAAAAAAGGACACAATAAGAATGAGAGAGAGGGAGAGAGAGAGAAAGAGAGAGAGAGACAGAGAGAAAGAGAGAGAGAGAGAGAGAGAGAGAGAGAGAGAGAGAGAGAGAGAGAGAGAGAGAGAGAGAGAGAGAGAGAGAGAGAGAGAGAGAGAGAGAGAGAGAGAGAGAGAGAGAGAGAGAGAGAGAGAGAGAGAGAGAGAGAGAGAGAGAGAGAGAGAGAGAGAGAGAGAGAGAGAGAGAGAGAGAGAGAGACAGAGAGAGAGAGAGAGAGAGAGAGAGAGAGAGAGAAAGAGAGAGAGAGACAGAGAGAGAGAGAAAGAGAGAGAAAGCAGCACTACCTCACAGACGTCCTTCAGAAAGGACATTGCATCCTGCAAATGCTCATGAAGCTGCTGTTGGACACGGTGCTTCTGCCACACACAAACACACACACACACACACACACACACACACATACACACACACACAGCAAACGAGAAAAAAAAAGGAAAGCCATCAGTCACACATATAGAGAGAGGAAGAGAAACAATAGATTAAGGAAGAAGTAAAGAAAGAGAGAATAGATGGAGGAAGACGGAAAGAGAGAGAATAGATGAGAACATAGATGAAAAAGAGAGAGAATGGACAGAGGAAAAGGAAGAGAATGAGACACAGGAAGTGGAAGAGGGAAGAGGAAATGAAGACATGAGAGGCATATCGCTGGAGAGTGTGTGTGTGTGTGTATGTGTGTATGTGTGTGTGTATGTGTGTGTGTGTGTATGTGTGTGTGTGTGTGTGTGTGTGTGTGTGTGTGTGTGTGTGTGTGTGTGTGTGTGTGTGTGTGTGTGTGTGTGTGTGTGTGTATGTGTGTGTGTGTGTGTGTGTGTGTGTGTGTGTGTGTGTGTGTGTGTGTGTGTGTGTGTGTGTGTGTGTGTGTGTGTGTGTGTGTGTGTGTGTGTGTGTGTGTGTGTGTGTGTGTGTGTGTGTGTGTGTGTGTGTGTGTGTGTGTGTGTGTGTGTGTGTGTGTGTGTGTGTGTGTGTGTGTGTGTGTGTGTGTGTGTGTGTGTGTGTGTGTGTGTGTGTGTGTGTGTGTGTGTGTGTGTGTGTGTGTGTG
>JAIFZK010000004.1:21675000-21677500 GCA_027481765.1 Tenualosa thibaudeaui | reverse complement strand
ATCCGGCATTGAGTTCATGCTTGAGTTCACCAAGCAAAAGCCTCCAGGTGTGTGTTTCTTCTGCACGCACACATAGACTCACACACACACACACACACACACACACACACACACACACACACACACACACACACGTGCACATAAACACTGTTACACAATAACAGTCAGATGAATTGCATGACAGCCAAGGGCTTATTTCAGATCTGCTGAAGCTGCAGAATGAGATCACCGGATTGGAGGAATTTCCTGTGTCACGCAATATGATTGGCTAAACTCGGGCCATAGGAGATTATGATTGGATGATTTACCTTAATCCAGAGAATGAGGAAGTGTGTGTGCTGATAGGTGTGAGGTGTGGTTGTACACACACGTGTTAGTAGTCGTGAGATCCATGAATAATCCTACCTACTTATCTAGCTATTACCATATGCATGTGGCGAATGCAGAATGCACTTGTGTGTGTGTGTGTGTGTGTGTGTGTGAGAGAGAGAGAGAGAGAGAGAGAGAGAGAATAAAAAAAGTGTGAATATATGGTGTATATATATATATATATATATATATATATATATATATATATATATATATATATATATATATATATGTGTCCATGTATATGTGTGTTTGTGCGTGATTGCTTCACACATTGTGTGTGTCTGCTTGTAAACGTGTGTGTGTGTGTGTGTGTGTGTGTGTGTGTGTGTGTGTGTTTGTCTGGGCACCACTGGCTCACACATGCGACCACGGTGACGTCAGTAGCCTCCCAAGAGATGGCAGGTTAGCCTGGGGGTCTGTAAGTGTGTGTGTGTGTGTGTGTGTGTGTCTGGACCTGAATAGGCAGCATATGGCCAGGGATAATGGTAATAGCCCTCTTTACCCAGCGCTAACCAGCCGAGCCCTTAATAAACCCCTACACACACCAGGAGCCCCCCGACACACACACACACACACACACACACACACACACACTAAAAGCCCCTTTCCTACTGGCTGCCATGAGGGGAGAAGGGGAAGGAGGAGAGGAAGACAGGGGCTTAATGCATCTCTGTTTCCTTTAACGAGGACATTAATTAAGCATCCGTCACTCACACACTGCCCTCCACAGACACACACACACACACACACATACACAGAGACACCCACCTTACACATATCCTCTAGCACACACACACACACGCACAAAGCCCAACCCACTCTCTCTACCCCTCAGCACAAGTTATTTTCTTTCATCCATGCATCTGATCTGGGGAAAGTAAAAAGGACATTCAGGAAAACACACACACACACACACACACACACACACACACACACACACACACTCGCACACACTCCATCATATTCACTCACACAAACAAGAGGGTGTGTATGTGTGTGTGAGAGAGTTTTTTGTTATCTGTTCTATGTTCATTATTATTGTTATTCTAATCACTTAAATGTCCATGTTGTGTAACAGAAATAAATACACATAAATACACTAGCCATGCCTGTGTGTGTGTGTGTGTGTGTGTGTGTGTGTGTGTGTGTGTGTGTGTGTGTGTGTGTGTGTGTGTATTTTTACCAGCCCTTGTGCATGTACTGTATACACAGATTAACTGCTACATGTGTGTTTTAGTAGAGATTTGAACTACTTTCGTAAGCGTGTATGTGTATGTACCTCTGTGTATGTGTGTGTGTGTGTGTGTGTGTGTGTGTGTGTGTGTGAACTGCTAACCCGGTTGTTCTCAGATGTTAACCTCACCAATGGGATGTGTGTCGGGTGTGTGTTTCTGCAAAAAAAACAATACTGTATCTCTCTCTCTCTCTCTCTCTCTCTCTCTCTCTCTGTGTGTGTGTGTGTGTGTTCGTATTTGTGAGTTTCTGAGTTTATGAGTGCATGCATGTCGTGCATGTTTGTGTCAAGTAGGACAGAAGGCTGTTGAGCCGATGCGTCCCTCTTCACCTTCCCACACACACACACACACACACACACACACACAGACACACACACACACACACACACACACACACACACACACACACACACACACACACACACACACACACACACACACACACACACACACAGAGAGAGGCCTCTGTCAGTGCGTGGATAAAGCCAATGACAGGCAGAGAAGAAGAAAATCCCCTCTTAAAAAATAAATGATCATGAAAGGAAAAAGAGAAACAGGCCAACGTCTGTGTGTGTGTGTGTGTGTGTGTCAACAGAATAGACAGGAGAGGCTCTGCACGTCACTTCTTTGCACGTCTGCACGTCTCTTCCCTTGCAACCATACATCTCTCTCTCACTCACACTAACAGGCACACACACACACACACACACATACACACACACACACACACACACACACACTAAAAGCCCAACACTCTGCATTCTTGAACAGTTTACCACTCATTTATCACTTGTGTGTGATCTGTCCCCCAAATATAAGACAACCATTCCACAGGATGGGCCAACACCTTAAACAAACACACACATACATACACACACACACACACACACACA
>JAIFZK010000004.1:21627500-21630000 GCA_027481765.1 Tenualosa thibaudeaui | reverse complement strand
GAAAGGAGTGTGTGGGGTAGTTAGGGGCTGTGTACTGTATGTGTGAATGTGTGCTGCTGTGTGTTTGTGTAATTGTGACATATGTATACATGTATATGATATCTACGTGAGCGTGTGTGTGTGTGTGTGTGTGTGTGTGTGTGTGTGTGTGTGTATTCTGATGCTAAGGCAGTATTAATGGGATTATGATGATGCAGTGAGAACATGCCAGAGGAACGTGAGTGTTTCCATCGGCAACTCAGCACAGTTATAAATAAGAGGCACGAGGACCGGCACACTGGAAACACATACACACACACACACACACACACACACACACACACACACACACACACACACACACACACACACACACACACACACACACACAAGCCATTGGTCCTCAAATGGATATGATGCAAGCATACACACTTACACGCACACACAAGCTAGGACAAAAATATATCTGCACACACAAACACATACACACACACGTAAACAGAATAAAAATGTCTACCTATGCATATTCAAGATATGTAATGCAAGAATCCCCAAAACACACACACGCGCGCACACATACACACACACACACACACACACACACACACACAGCAGACTCTTTGCCAGGAAGTGTGAAACTTCGAGCCAGTCAATGCACAGAGAGAATATGTAATGCGTCTCAATGACAGAGCGAGGGAGGGGAAAAAAACGAAAAGACAAGAAAGAAAAGAAAGAAAAGAAGGGCGAGAAAGAAAAGAAAGAACAAATGAATGTTCTGAGGGGAACGTAAAACAGTCCTCAGCAAAGTCCTGGAGAAATGTCCTTGTAACGCTGTTCCTTAGGGGGGTTTAAAGCCCAGCCAAGAGACTTGTGAGGCAAGGCGTGTGTGTGTGTGTGTGTGTGTGTGTGTGTGTGTGTGCCTCACACAAAGCTCTTCTAGCAGACAATGACATCACCAGACATAGATGCCCATAAACAACCCCCCAAACACATAAAGACACAAACACACACACGTGCACACACACATAAACTCACACACACATAAACACACACACATCGTCTATCTTCTAAATCTCCTTATCCTTACACTTAGCACTTCAACTCAAGTGTGTGTGATGAGCGCTCACCAGTCAGCTGAATCACACATCCAAGCATGCACGTGAAAGCACGGACACACACACACACACACATACACTCACACATATACACACAGGAGTGTTGAGGTGTTACTGATAATGATTAGAACAGATCCTTATGAGTAAAACTATGTGAGTGTGACTGAATGTGTGTATGTGTGCGTGAGTGTGTGTGTGTGTATGTGTGTCCTTCACAGTCTGGGCTGCCAGGAGATTAGAGTGTGTTTGAAGTGACGTGTATCAGAACCACAGCGGATCACAATGACTCAAGCGTCCATGAGAACGTGTGTGTGAGTGTGAGTGTGTGTGTGTGTGAGTGTGTGTGTGTGTCATCTTCAGAAATAAAGGAGGGATTTGAGGTGAGCGTGATAAACATCTCCTAATGCAGGCTGACAGAGGTGTCATCAGGCGTGACAGTTTACACCAGTCTCTCTCTCTCTCTCTCTCTCCCCCTTCTCTCAAACACACACACATGTGCGCACACAAGGGTACACACACACACACACACACAGACACACACACACACATAGACACACAGGTCCTCACCTGGGCCCAGTCTGAGCCAGTCAGAATCCTTCTTACTTCATTACACAGAGACATCCCAACTCAGCGGCAAGGAGAACTACACCAAGTACCCAGGGAGAACTACACCAAGTACCCAGGGAGAACTACACCAAGTACCCAAGAAGAACCACACTAAGTCCCCCAGGAGAACTACAGTAATTACCCAAGGAGTACCAAGGAGAACTACACAAAGTACCCAAGGAGAACCACATCAAGTACCCCAGGAGAACCACAGTAATTACCCAAGGAGTACCAAGGAGAACTACACAAAGTACCCAAGAAGAACCACATCAAGTACCCCAGGAGAACTACAGTAATTACCCAAGGAGTACCAAGGAGAACTACACAAAGTACCCAAGGAGAACCACATCAAGTACCCCAGGAGAACTACAGTAATTACCCAAGGAGTACCAAGGAGAACTACACAAAGTACCCAAGGAGAACCACATCAAGTACCCCAGGAGAACTACAGTAATTACCCAAGGAGTACCAAGGAGAACTACACAAAGTACCCAAGGAGAACTACTCCAAGTACCCAAGAAGAACCACATCAAGTCCCCCAGGAGAACCACAGTAATTACCCAAGGAGTACCAAGGAGAACTACACAAAGTACCCAAGGAGAACCACATCAAGTACCCCAGGAGAACTACAGTAATTACCCAAGGAGTACCAAGGAGAACTACACAAAGTACCCAAGGAGAACCACATCAAGTACCCCAGGAGAACTACAGTAATTACCCAAGGAGTACCAAGGAGAACTACACAAAGTACCCAAGGAGAACCACATCAAGTACCCCAGGAGAACTACAGTAATTACCCA
>JAIFZK010000004.1:21575000-21602500 GCA_027481765.1 Tenualosa thibaudeaui | reverse complement strand
CACACACACACACACACACACACACACACACACACACTCTACTACTCACATAGAAGATCAAACATACTAACACACTATCATATACACACACACAAACTAAATCAAACACACTTGCATACAGTAAATCAAACACACACCAACACATATACACACAAGTACATGTAGAGCCACAAGCAATCCCAAAACCACCATCAGACATATGCTGTACACAGTGTGTGTGTGTGTGTGTGTATGCACACACACATCACACCCTCAGACCTCAAAAGTCATACTGCAGGTCTAGATGGTGTGAGTGTCTATGTCCCCATTGTCAGCGCAAGGGTCTCAATGTGAGGAAGTGTGTATCTAAGCATGTGCCTTATTGTGTGTGTGTGTGTGTGTGTGTGTGTGTGTGTGTGTGTGTATATACATATTGGATGCATGCCATTCCTCCAATGACGGCAGCAGAGGAGTGTGAGTTCACACCACAGGAAACACCCACCAGGCTATCCTGGCTCATCTACAGCCAGCCGACGAGTGTGTGTGTGTGTGTGTGTGTGTGTACTATGTTAAACAGAATGAGCTCTAAGATGTATGTCTCCTTGTGTGTGAGAGCTTTACATACATTTGTGTCTGTTTGCATAGGATCACACATATGCAAAGACAAGTGTGTGTGTATGTGTGTATGTGTGTGTGTGTGTGTGTGTGTGTGTGTGTGTGTGTGTGTGTGTCTGTATGTTTCACAGTCACTGGTTTCTCTCCTGCCACAGTAAGGAGGAGTTTCTTTCACACACACCCCCAAAAAATCAGTGTGAACAAGGGCACGGACACGGACACTGCCACACACACACACACACACACACACAGAAACAGTGGGGGCGGTTCGAATGATGTCATAAAATGAGCAAGGGCCAATCAGGGTTCACAACCACTCCCCCGGGTGAGTCCGTCTGTCAAAGAGGGAGGGGATGCCAAGATGACACAGGACTGTGTGTGTGTGTGTGTGTGTGTGTGTGTAACACAGTCTGGGCTGGACTGTTTGTTGCCGCCTCAGTTAACCCTGGTGGTGCCAGACCACCAGTGAGACCAGTGAGCTAGAAATATATGAAGACGAAGACACACAGACACACACACACACACACACACACACACAGAAAGATTGTACAGCTACACTCCCTCAGGGCTATGGAGACAGATAACATACAGTATTTCACACTGAACACTGAATGTGTGTGTGTGTGTGTGTGTGTGTGTGTGTGTGTGTGTGGTGTGTGGTGTGTGTGTGTGTGTGTGTGTGTGTGCATCCTGTATGTGGGTGTGAGTGTCAATATCACTGTGTCCCCCGAGAGAACCCCAGTGTGTATGAGGGTAATTACCATGGTAACACACAAGGGTGGGGAGATGTGGATGTGTGTGTGATGGCAGAGGGCTTAACAAAAGATTTAACTGGAGTCCAGCATCCTGCCTTTATTACTTCAAATCCTTCAAAAAGACAAATTAGACGCAGGAACAAATCACTGTGCACTCCTAATCCCACAAGTCTTACAGGGGGGAGATTGAACTTCAGTTTGATTGGTGTTACACACACAAACACACACACACACGCAAACGCACACGCACCCACACAACTCAGAGTAGGGAAAGGGAGAGGAGAGAGTGAGATAAGAGAGGAAGATGGAGAGAGGGAGAGAGAGATGAGTGTTACAGAGGGTGTCAGTGAGAGAGTGAGAGAGAGAGAGAGCAAATAGAGGAGAGGAATATAGAAAGAGAGATGGGAGGGACAGGGTGTGTTTGTGTGTTTGTGTGTGTGTGTGTGTGTGAGAGAGGGAGTCAAGTCAAAATGAATGAGTGATTGAAAAGGAAAGCAGAGAGATAGTCAGGCCTCAGTTGCGAGTGGCCATGTTGAGCTTTGAGTGTGTGAGCGTGTGTGTGTGTGTGTGTGTCTGAGTGTGTTCCCAGTGGCAGCAAGCTCCATGTTAGAAGAGGGCTGTGTGAGTGTGTGTGTGTGTGCATGCAGGGGCAGAGAGCTCCATGCATAGCGAAGCGCTGTGTGTGTGTGTGTGTGTGTGTGTGTGTGTGAGTGTGAGCAGTCGCGGAGTGTGAGTGACTGTGGATTATGCCAGAGTCACAATGGCCAAGGGCTCTTCAGTGCTTTCAGGCTCTGACAGGGAAGCCATGATCAACACATCAGGCCTCAACTCACGATCCACACACACACACACACACACACACACACACACCACGTGTGGAAAAACACACCAGAGTGTAGAAATATCCCCATTACGGTCTGTATCTGAGAACAGGAGCGTGTGTGTGTGTGTGTGGGGGGGGTGGGGGGGGGTATGCTCTTATCTTTGGCAAGGTTCTCAAAGACAGATAAACAAATGTAGCCATGCTGTTGACAAAGGGGTGAGAATGTTATTCTTTGCTTCTCCTGAATCTTGCACCTCTTAAACACCTGCCTGGCCAATCTGACATGCACACACACACGCACACACACACACGCACACACACACCCACACACACACACACCATTGTCTTTTATCAGTCACCTTATCATCAAGGTCCCGTATTATAAAACTAAGAGGATGGATATCACAAACAGAGAGAGAGAGATGGAAGGAGGGAAGGAAAAAGGAAGAGAAAGAGAGAGTGAGGGTGTGAGGAGGAGAAGGGGAGGGCAGGAGAGAGAGAAGGAGAGGAAAGAGAGAAATGAACAGAGAGAGCAGGAGGGAGAGAAAAAGAGAGGTCATGTTGACCGTCAATTCAAGTCATTCAACAGTGTGAGTGACTCCCTTCCTGCCCTCCAACACAGGGGCTAAAAACACTATTACTGCTTCAAGAGTACACACACACACACACACACACACATACAAGCACGCAAACATTTCCAAAATGTCCAACACATCGCCGTGATAACGATGTGAACATTCCACATAAAACTGGTTCCCACTCAGGAAATGCAGATTAGTTCAAGGAGAGTCAAATCCACCAGCATTATTCTCTTCACACACACACACACACACTCACACACACGAGAAGAAATGTACATAGAAAAAAACACACACATACAAAATCACACAACCACATACACACACACCCACACCCCCCCCCACACACACAGAGACACACACACACACGGACCTCCTTTACCCTGCCACAATTCCCCAGGGTCCCTGTACACAATCCAGAGCTCTGTGAAGCAAGCAGAAGAGCTCAAGAAGGTTGTTCAGAGAGGACAGACAGGTCATTACTTAATGATGGCATTACAGACGGTTACATCAGTGGGGAGTAATAGCAATTAGCTGTCTGAGAGGGGAGGATAGATCTCTCACCTCTGCATTGTGTGTGTGTGTGTGTGTGAGTGTGTGTCAGTGTGAGCACACAAATTTAATGGATAACATCCTCACACACAAACACACACACACACACTAAGTATACTGCACCTATGCATATGATCCAAATAAACACTCGCATCCCTTCCACGCTTGTGTGTGTGTGTGTGTGTGTGTGTGTGTGTGTGTGTGTTTGTGAGTGTGTGTGTGTGTGCATATTGACTATTCTCTGTGCTAATAATATAAGCAGACTGGAGCTTCCTTTGGTCCCTTGGATACTCTAGCAACGCAAGGCTGCCCCTCTAGACACTGTGGGCAATAGTGTTGCTTTTGTCAACGAAAATTAGAGCTAAACCTTTATCGCTTTAAAGAAACGAGATGAGACGCAAAGTAAATGCTGGTCATGTGACAACTACAAATAAATACATAATGTAATACTGTTGAATAAAAATCAGACTAAATATAGGTTACAAATTAAAAACTATGCTGAAATGTATCTTCATTTTCATTGACTGCAACGAGATGCAATATTATTTCCTCTCATTTTAATCACGTTATTATAATTATTATTATTATTATTATTATTATTATTTTAAGGTATTTTTGTTTCCTGCCTCTCACATCAGTGGGCCGTGGACACATGGCAGGTGGAACAAAAATTCTCCCCCTTCCAAAGTGGGGAATGACAGAAAAAAGTTTGAGAACCACTGCCATAATGTAATAACAATATAATAATAACATATTGAAATTGGTTTGACAAAGAAAATTTTGCATTCGTCTAGGCTATACTGGGTTTAACAGAATTGCATTACTAAATAAAGAGATGAAAAATACAGACTTGACTAGTCTAAAAAGAGTACGGACGTGACTAAGACTTGACTAGTCTAAAAAGAGTACGGACATGACTAAGACTAATAAAAACGAAAATGTCAGCTTGACGCAAAGACTAGACTAAAACTGCTATACACACACATCCATACACACACTGCTATACACACACATCCATAATCACACTGCTATACACACACATCCATAATCACATTGCTTACACACATACCCATACACACACTGCTATACACACACATCCATACACACACTGCTATACACACACATCCATACACAAACTGCTATACACACACATAAATACACACACTGCTATACACACACATCCATAATCACACTGCTATACACACACATCCATAATCACTTTGCTTACACACATACCCATACACACACTGCTATACACACACATCCATACACACACTGCTATACACACACATCCATACACAAACTGCTATACACACACATCCATACACACACGTCCATACACACACTGCTATACACACACGTCCATACACACACTGCTATACACACACAGGGTCATAGGGTGAGGAAACAACTGTGTGAGTTTCACACATACAACTGATTAACTCTCAAGACATTATTCATTCTGGTTCTCTCACACACATGTATTGTCACTTTCACATACATACATTCTCCTGTCACATACATACATTGTTCTTGCACATACATTGTTCTTGCACATACATTGTTCTTGCACATACATTCATTCTCCTTTGACATACATATATTTTCACACTCACATACATATATTTTCCTCTCACATATGTGTACTTTTACTCTTACATACATTCATTTTACCCCTTTCACACACATATGTTTTATTCTCACATACATGTATATTTACTCTTACATACATATATTGTACACATCTCACATACATATATTACACTCACATACGTATATTTTCCTTTCATATACATTCAAATTTTTCATCTCTAAAGAGAATATAGCGGAAGCGCTATAGTGGAAACGGAAGGCGAGGTATTTATCAAGCTGTGATTGGCTGAATATGTGCTGTCCAGATCCTAATGGGACCGGCGAAGGTAACGTAACTCGTACGGTATTATGGAGGAACTCGAGGCAGGTGCACTAAACAAAGTCATCGCGGTCCTGAGGGGGATTTGGCCTCCCCGCAGTTAGCCAAAATATCCTCGTCTGCTGAGCAGTCTGAAGAGGAACCAATAATACTGTTCACAGATGAGGATGCTATAAGTTAGCAAAGAGCATAGACTAGGCTACTTTTAGAAATATGCGGGTCTGAAAGCGGGTCGGGTACAATATTTTCATAATAATTTTTTGTGGTCTGAGTTGTGGGTGGGTTAGTACCCCTTCATAGCCTAATATGCGCATAGGGAACATTTAAGTCATGACAATCGTCGTCTGACAGAAAACACCTGTGCAGCGCTCTGTGATGTCGGAATAAACACAAACTATCACAAAAGAAATACACATTTTTATAGAGATTCTTCGCACCAAACACCCAAAATCCTACAGACCGCAAATAAAAGAGCTGTCTGCAGAAGACGCGCACCACAGATCAATATCACTGAATGACTATTTCGGGTTGACTTTACGCTATTCTCTTCATCGGACACTTGTCTCAAATGACATATTGTGGGTAGATGTGTTTTCTGCTTAAACAACGCACATTACTAATTTTAAATGTGGGTTTTTTTCTAGCCAGCATAAATCCTCTTCTCTTATGGTACCGCCTGTAAATCGTATAACTGTACGTAGTACAGATCAGAAATTTCTTTACCTCGTGTTACTGAAATTAATGAACTCTTCAACAATATTCTAATTTGTGAAGCTTTACCTGTATTGTGTAGCTATTCAAATTGCAATGCATTACAATTATCAAGACACTAACAATAAAGTACATACAGTACTTAGTCCACTTTTGCCTTATTCAAGTGAATTGTAAAAAAAGTCATTATTGATTGTCTCTTGATTTACCTTACCTTACTAGAGGAGAGGAGAATGTATGTAGGCCTATGTGAGAGGAGAATGTATGTATGTGATAGTGAAAATATATGTATGTGAGAGGGCCAGAATGAATAATGTCTTGAAGGGCCCCTCATACACATATGCTCACACACACATGCACATGTGCACACACACATACACACACACACATGCACATGTGCACACACACAAGCACATGCATGCACACCCACACACACTCAGTTACAAGACTGATAAAAATGAAAAATGAACAGAGTATTCTGTTCCATCATATTATACACACACACACACACAAACACACACTTCCTCTCTCTGTGTGTGCCCCTCCCCAAGTTGAGCTAGGGAAGAAAACGAATGCATTTTCCAAGCACAGAGATTACAGCAGTATGTGTGTCGAAATCCCATTCCAGCCATCAAGTTGTGTTTAGACACACACACACACACACACACACAGCAATGGATACCGCTTCTGCTTGACAAGCAAGCAGCCTTGTTTTAGGCTATTGATTGGAGTGCCGAATTAATAGGTCATTATGGGTGAGAAATGTGATGAAGTGCACATGCACACACACACACACACACACACAATATTCAGAGAGCAGCACAGAGCTTGGAGAGGTCTGAGATGTTTGATATGTGCATAGAGACTAAGAGCTGGAAACAGGGACACGTCATTACCCTTAGCCTGGACTGATGTAACAACAATGCTGAATGACTACTACTATCACAGGCCACATCACACACAAGCAAACACTCACACACACACACACTAATATGCACTGCATCACACACATTTACACACAGATACAGACACACACAGACACATACACAAGCATTGATATGCAAAGACAAGAATGCACTGGCAGACAGATGACACACACACACACACACACACACCAATGTCAGCATGCATTCCATGTAAACCCAGTGGAGGGGGAAGCCCTCTGTAGGCTTGTATTGAGTTGAGCTTCACTCCAGAGTTCTCTACACTGAGTCACTCACAGACACACAAACACACACACATGCACACACACACAGCTGCAGAGGACAGGAAACTACTCAATCTACCATGGCCAGATGTAGATCACACACACACACACACACACACACACACACACACACACAGCAACCACAAGGGTGGACATAGTTGTGTCCCTGAGATTCACACACACACACACACTTATATACACACACACACATGCATACAGACACACTCAGCAACCACAAGGTAGGACATAGTTATGTCCCTGACAACAGCAGACACAGACACACAGACACACACACACAGAGCAATCATGCTGGAGGTGGACGTCAGGCAAGAGCATCAGGTGTGTGGTGTTCCACTCGAGAGGCAAGTCCTTCAGCTCCTCCAGAGAACCCAAACCAACACACACACACACACACACACATACACACAAACCTCTGGAAAAGACAGCCATCATCAACCGCCTACACCTCTTCAGCTTTCCATTCTCATAAGCTTCAGCATGTCCACTCAATCACACACACACACACACTCACACACACATTCTTACTCCCATCTAGACCACTATGTATATCCCTCCAAAGTACCTAGAGAGCACACACCATAATACATCAGAAAACAATCAGCACTCACTTAGAGATAGATGTGTGTGCTCACACTTTTTCTCACTCTCACACACACACACATACACACACACTTTCACAGAAAAAATAGGTGTGCTAAAAAAGTAGGTGTGCTGACAATCTCGCTCCCTCTCCCTGTCTCACACTCTCTCCCTCACACACACACACAGACACACACACACACACACACAGTGCAGCAGGTGTTCCTGGACTATGGATGCATTCGCCAACGCACTTCCTGCTGTGCTGCACCTGAAAAAGTCTGACCTCTGGCCACCATCTCACAAAGACCCTCTCTCACACACACACACACACACACACACACACACACACATGTGCATGCACGGCCACACACACACACACTCTGTGTGGTTGTGGCCTCTCCCATCAGAGAACAAAGTGGGAGATGTTTACAGATGCGTCTCTCCTTTCCTTTCCCCTCCCCTCTCTCTCTCACTCACACTAGGCCCACCTGACCTTTTGACCTCCTGAAACACATCCCTCACCTCACTGCCTAAAGCTCACAGACTCTCATCCCTCACCTAACATCCTGTGGCCAATCCATAAATCAGACCAAAACTGGGATGGTCGACTCGATTCTACAACCTGCGAAACACACTAACAGGTCTGCAGATGAAAAGGCCAGACAGACAAGCACAGGCAGACAGAAAGTCGAAGAGTGTTTATAGTTCTGACTACCCAGGAGTCATTGCACGGGAGCCCAATAAACAAGTAAGCACTCCATATAAAACACTCCTTATAAAGTACTGGATGTGTAAATAATGAACTCCCACAGTCTCTCAAGATCCTTCCTGGGCTGAAAGGAAGGAGAAAGAACACTGCACAAACTTCAGAGGTGTGTACCTCAACACACACACACACTCACACACACACACACATGCACAAACAATTTCAGTAAACACACAAATGGTTCACAAATGGTGTGAGGCATGCTAAGACTTCCACAGGGCTGACATAATCTGCTCTATGAATGAGCCTGACAAGTATTCAGCCAACACACACACATATATTCAGTGTGAATATAATTAGTATATACTTTATTTGACATCACTGGAAAGACTAGTGTGCTATTAGCAGTGTTGAAGGAAGTTTGTTGTTTAAGACACCTTTACAAAAGCCCACGAGCAAGATTAGAGGAAAGAGAGAGAGAAGCAGATGTGGATTTGAACAAAACCACAGTCCTGACAATGAGAGCTTAAGAGAAGTAAAAATCAGTCAAACAGAAAGAGAGAGAGAGAGAGAGAGGGAGAGTCCGCCTCTGCATTCTCCAGAGACTACAGCAGCTTCTTGAGAAAGAAAAAAATAGCAGAATGGGGAGGGGGGAAAACCTCCAAACACACACACACACACACACAACAACTACTTCAGAGAGACGAAATTACAAAAAAACACATTGAGAGACAGCAGCTTCTTCAGAAATAAAAACTATAGAAAAAAAAGACAGAAAAACGCTGGTTCTGAATGGTGAATCAGTCTGAAGTAATCCATCCTGGAGTACAAGGCTGTGCACCTCAAACAGGAGACTGTAGTTTTAAACAAAGGGGTGGGGTAACAGCAAAGAAAATACAAATTTGCAAATCCTTTGAAAAGGGCTTTGAAGATAAGTGGAGCTCGCGTTGGAGTTTGTCACCTTTTCTATCTGAGGAAGACATTATGCAATGCACTGTAGCGCACGGCAAAGTCAGTTGTATTTTTATGCCACAGACACAAAATTATCTTGAAAAGACTTGCCTAACTTTCCTCGAGCAGAGAACAAAATAATTCTGAGTCGGAATAATTCTGAATGCTAATCATTCTGATTTCTCCCATGTTGGTTTCATTAATTATTAATCATGCTGATTTCCCTCTGTTAGCCTCATTAATTATTAATCACAGATGATACTCTTCTAATCCACACACAATACAGACAGAGACACAGGGAAAGGGAGCGAGATAGAGAGAAAGAGAGGGGGAGAGAGGGAAAGGGCGAGGGAAAGAGGAGATGAGAGAAAGAGGAAGCCCCAAACAGCAAGAGTGAGAGAAATGCGAAGAGCGACAGAAAGCGCAATAGAGAGCATCAGAGCGTCTGGAGCTGATCTTTGAGGACAAGATGAAAGGAACAAAAAAGACCCACAGAAACAGCTTAAGTTTCCTCAATCAGTCTCCAACCAGCCTGCCCAACTCTTCCACCAGCAGCCCACCAGCTGAACAGCATCCAGGGAGGCAGGGGGAAGAAAGATGCACCCCATATTGCTCTCAATACTGTAGATAGGCAACCTCCAGGGGGATTACCTACGGCAAGTGTTGGGGGTCACACATTGCTATTCAATGTGCATATTTCTGGGAGGCTTCTGTGGAGGCCTTCTCAGTGGCTGTGAAGGACTTACGGTGCACTAATTCACTATCTGTAGAGTGGAGCGAATGAACGTAGCAACGCAGTGAGCTGAAGATTTGCTGAGGTTTGCTCAGTGTGGTTGTAATATGCATATCAAAACCAATAGCCTTCCATGCTCTCCGACTTTGCTTTCCGTTGTCAGAGGTGCAAACACGGGCTCTCAGCAGGCCGTCCTCCTGCTCTTTGCATCGAGTGCTACTGGAAAGGAGACTCCACTAGAATATGGCACACTCATCCACTGGAGACAGTCCAGACCTCAGGAGACCCACTTTGTTCTTCCTGATGACTTACATGAAGATTCTACACAACAAACACATGATTATACCCATTTCACACACTTAAACACAAACACACACACAGACACACATCAGACCACAGCCTTTAATGCCCAGAGGATTATTGTTTATCCACACAAATTCACTCAATTTGACAATTTATTATTCCTTTGGGAAATTAATAAAATTCTCCAGAACCACCTACAACAAAACAGCCACCAACTCTGAAACAGCTCTGGTTCCGACCCGGCTGTGATCCGCTTCAGACACGGTCTAGACCAGGATCTCATCTGTTCCTCCTTTTGTTGCTTACTGGGAAAACAGCCTAAAACGAAGACATCTGAGGAACAACCATGATCTGAGGACAACTATTTAGGGGTGGATCCCAAACCCTAGGCCCTCAATCAGCTTTTTGATGGGCTAATTCATGCCAGGTAAGGGTTCAGGGCTTAGGGTTCCGGAGCATTGGGATGCAGCCTTTATCGTAGTGGTGTTTAGATGAATGATGCAACATGTGCCTGTGTGTTTCTACATGTGTCTTAATGAATAAGAACCCCTCACTGCAAACCAAGTCTATCTATGTGACAAATAATAAGCTAAACCTGAACCTGATGCCACACATCAACAATGCAATGCAGAAAAGCCAACATGAGGTAAAACAGCTATGGTTAGAACATAATATCTACAACAGCAAAGTTAGAAATAACAAAATAGTCATACCACTAACACCTGTGAAAATGAATGGGTCTTATAGAGTTGTGCTCATATGTTTGAATAGCTTCAATGCTACAACAGCTGTGTAAGGCTGTTTAGTTAGCATGCTACCAGGGTTGATTTTGCAACACATTAAAATGACTCAACACAGACTCTTAAGGACTTCTGTCCTTCATTCACGTGTGGTCTACTACCCTGCGATGCAACAGTTTCCCAAACATAAGCCACAACATGTATAGCATAGGACACAAACCTCACCCATGTATTAACCATAGCTTAATACACATTAATGAAGCTGAATCAAATCATGCTGTAATGAGAGAGTAGATTGAGGAAAAGAATAGCATTGCTATGCATTAACCTCATAGCTGACAATATTTTGAAATATCAGTGCAGTAACCTTAGTTAACAGTCGGTGAATCACAGTAAATCATTTATTCATGTGTAGTCTACTGTTTTGTTACAAATAATTTCTTCACATGTAGACAGGGGTGTAGTGGGCGTGGACCACTTCCTTGAATAGATCATTTCTGTATTTCTTACTTAATGTTATTACTAGCAGTGGTACCAAGTGTGCACATCGCATAAACCCCTCCAACAAGCCCTCTATTGTCATAAACAAATGCAAGTTAATATTATGGGATGACCATAATAACACAGTGATACTATAGACATGGGTTTTGGAGGTGTGTGTGACTTTTTGCAATCCTGCCTGCATTATTAAAATCACGGACCCCAACTAACAACATCCCTACACCTCTGCATATAGACTACTATACTGAACCTCTGCATATAGACTACTATACTGAACCTCTGCATATAGACTACTATACTGAACGTGTTTTTAAACAAATTCATTAAATTATGTATTTGACTGTACACCACTTGATATCAACTTATGTTGTTTAAATTGTGCTATATCAATCAAATGACTTCATTTGAGCCCTTGTCTTGAGTCCTCAGTCCACAGTGACATGGGACCGTTGTAATGAGATGCTGAATACTGTCATGGGACCAGAGCATGCATGCAGAAACCCATGCAAAACACTATTGATCAGGCCTACAGTTAGGTGAGTTAGGTAATACACAAGTGTATAGCAAATCAATTGATCAATCAGCCGAGCCCTTGGGGCTTGCCTGGGTCGCTCTTAATTGGACTACAGGGTTAAGATGTATTTGAAGAGCACTAATGCAGCCTTACTCAATGCTGCTGTGATCAGGAGGTGCAGAGCTCTGTGTGTGCAGTGGGCTGGGTGAGTCTGTGGTGAGCTAATAACTCACTCGCTGTTTTAGAATATAGCCACCGGAACATTCTAGCAGGTCTCACTAGCGCAAAAAAAACATATTTGCCATTTCCAGTATTATGGATGTTCCTTCACTATTTTATACAATTCTATACAATGTAACCTCTACAGCAAATCCATAAACTTTATATAATTATACACTCATATCATTCATATATACTTTACTGCCGTCACAAATGTGACAAAGAACAAAACGTTCACTTTGCATGGAATTTCCCCCAAAACATACTGTACATACACAACAACAAGAAAATGATCATTAAAAGAATTCTTCTTGAGAAGTAAAAAGTAAAACTGTTGTGTGTGTGTGTGAGAGAGAGAGAGAGAGAGAGAGGCCTGGTTATTAAAGACTAAGGCCTCAGCCTGGAGTCCTGGTGCTGTTGCTGCTGTCGCTGCTGGTCCTATGATTCCAAGGGCTGCCAAATGAAATGAAATGATATTAAAATCATACAGCGCACTGTTAGAGAGGAGAGCCATCACCCCACTCAGATTAAAATAACTACCCACAGATTTCCTTTTGTCTGTACTCGCGGATGGCTGCTAGCTTACTGTCTGTGTTTCCCCCAGGGGTACACAAACAAGACACTTCTCGCATCTGCTCAAATGTGTTACAACAACACATCCCATGCGAACACTTGTGGACTTAATCTACGTCACTCTTCAAAGATTACAGTCAATGTTTTTTTTAACACACATTCAAATCTGATGAAAATTCCTCATCTTTGTTTTTTTTTTCTCTGCAAGGATTCAGTGTTGCATTTATGGAGCTAATGCTGCACCAGCTAACATGACAACTGCACAATGTTGTTTTGTTTTTTTAAGCAAGTGTGGCATCAAGTGTGTGTTCTTAGTCTCAATGTGTCAGAACTACGTCATCCCTCAAGACGAATAAAGTAAGTCTGTTTGTATATGTCTCCCTCTCTCTTTCTTTCTCTCTCTCTCTCTCACTACCTTCCTATCTGGCTATCTGACTGGCACTCCATCTTTCTATCAAGAGAGAATGTTGTCTTTGCAAGGCTAACTCAGACTCTGCATCAGTGTTTGTTGTTTTTTGGAACGCTAGCGCTAACACTAATGCTAACACGTCCAGGAAGCGGTCCGGTGGTTGCTGCTGATGCCACTGGGCCTGAACCCATTCACAAACACAGCCTCCCGCTCATTCTCAACTGCCCGCCTTTTCACTGCTGATAACTGGAGGCACAAGTCGCCCTTTGTGGCTTCCATAAACCAGGCATTGAGGCACATAAAGGCCAATTGTTGTCTTTTTCTAGGGGCCACTGTAGACAATGGGCTCTCTTTAGGCCAATAGGTCTGAGCCGCTTCACCTATGACATGATCCTCAACAACAGCACAGTGCATGTAAGCAGGCCTAATCAAAACACAGCATCAAGGAGATAAGAGGCATCTAGACTACACACCCACACCCACATAAATACATATTAACACACACGCACACAATCTGACTTAACCCACATATATGCATATTGTATACCCACATGTGCATACTCTCTCATACACACACAGACACACACACACAATCTGATTTAACACACGAACATGCATGTGCATACACACAAACACACACACACACAAACCGTGGTGTACATATGTGTGTGTGTGTGTGTGTATGTGAGTGTCAGCAGGAGGAAGCCAATGCAAGCACGTGACCCAACCAGGATGACCAGGAGAGTGAGGAGAGGTCAGTGGAGCCAACTGAGACTCACGCACTCAGAGCTCAGAGCCAGGAGGCAAGGCCGCAGGAAACCAGTGCACACACACACACACACACACATACACACACACACACGTTAAAAAAGGGAAAATGCATAGGGTGTAAGTGTGTACTGTGTGTGTGTGCCTGTGTGAGTATGAGTGTGTGTGGGGGTTGTGTATGCTGGGGAGGTGGGCTCGCTTCTATGACACTGACGCTTCAGCACATTCACAATATCAGTTGAACACAACATTCTAAGGGAAGGCTGACAAATCATTCCAGAATGTTCTTCTAACAGACCAGTGCAGGAAACTGGAGTAGAACAGTGTTTCTGACAGTCTCACCTTTCAATAGGGGGAATTAAACCAAAGAAACTATTTGAAACTAACCTTTGCAGAATATATATATATATATATATATTGTGTGTGTGTGTGTGTGTGTGTGTGTGTGTGTGTATAATTTTTCTTATTATTATGTTATTTATTTATTTATTTATTTATTTATGCAAATAGAAATTTGTGACAAGTGACAAAAACAGAAAAAACAGAAATAAAAGATGAAGGCCAAAGTGTTTCCAAAAAATTCATAAATACAACTAAAAACCAACTGCTTAATTTATAAGACCTCTAGTGTACTCAAGCTTTAACAGGAGTGCATACTTAAAGGCTCCCAATAACCCCTGACAAAAGGCTGTCCCATAACTGAGGAATCATATGACTGCATACTTATAGCTGCTGAACGTCATCCACAAAAAAACACAAGGAAACTGATAACTATGTCATGACTCACAAGGAGATAAAATATTGTGTGGATCAGGAATCCAAAGCAGGCTGCCTGCTGCCGAGAGGCACAGAGCAAGCTTGTGTGTGTGTGTGTGTGAAAGAGAGAGTGTGTGACCTCTTGATTTGCACATATCTGTGCCTATGGCTGACTAATGGTAATTCCAGGTGGAAGTGTGTAGCCAGGCCATGCAGCCAGCTGTGTGTGTCACCTCACACACCCAAATACAGCTTAAGGTGCTTTCTATAGTAAAGAAGAACCACAAACACACACACACACACACACACAAACACACACAAACACACATGTAACTGGTCCCACACAAACCACTACACGACTAAAATAATTTCCTTTAACCACAAACAAACACACACTCATACACGCACACACATTAGCACTCATACAGTTTTACAAATCATACAAAAATTACTCAATACACTTTGCAGAAAAACACACACAGACCTTCACACTTTAGAGACGCTCCATAGTCTCAATATCTTTTCTACGCTACAGATGAACCACGATCTCTCACACTTTGCACGCTGACACACACACACACACATACACGCACAGATAACACATCTACATTTGCCACATAAACAGGCAAAAGGCCAGTTTTTCCAGTTTTGGAAAAGACTGCGGCTCAATGATCAAAATGGACATGAGTGAAGTCCTTTCTTCTGTAGGTGTTCTTACCTGCGGTGGAGAACTGGCTGCTCCCGAGAGTCGTCGGCCGGTTCTTCCCACTGCTGACTGGCGGCGAAAACATCTGTGAAAGCGATGGCAAACGCACGTCTCAATGTCACATCAATCTCCACATCAAAATATGCATGTGTGATTAAACAGTTATGTGATGGTCTTAAGATGCAAAAGAAATCTGTCTTTCTATCTGTCAGATTCAGGTTTGGGATTCCTTGTTTTCACAATGGTCATTAACTAAGTACACAGCTCAAGTCAGCTTGAACTAAATCTAAGAAAATGCCCTTATGATACAGAATAAAAGAAGTCAGTGGTGATTAAATATTTGAAGTTTGTGTTGGGTGAAGAGGACACAAACCAGTTAATCTCAGGTCTAGACACTGTATTAAAGTTCACGGTTCAGGTCAAGATTAAGTGACCCAGAAAAACGCCCAGGAGATCTGCTAACCTGAGCACTGCCACACACATGTAATACATTTATGTACTCCAACAACTATGAGCTTGAACATAAACAGGCAAATAAATGAAACCAAAATCTAAATTAACTTCAGTCTTACCGCGCTAAAGTCCAGCAGGTCGCTCAACTCCTTATCGGTTCCAATAGCGGCAATCCGCTGCTGTGGGTTCATCTTTGCAATCTTAAACTAAATCTAGAAAAAAAAGAGTAGCCTTCTTATTCACGGCAACACAATCCTTAGCGCTAGAAATACCCACGTGAACGCGAAAGATCATTTGTTATATCGTTACCACTCCAAATGACAAGCATCTGAGTCCTAACATCATCCAAAGCTTCTGGTTTACAAAGCAGAAGGAGTCAACGTATGTGTTAATATTTCAACACTGGTGTCAACTACACCTAATGCTAAATCGATGGCAAAACAGCCTTGGCTACTAGAACTCCTGACATGAAATTCCAAAAGCAAGAGCCTCGCCTGCAGAGATAGTGTTTCGGTGCGGTAGCCGATACGAGAGGCCGCTAAATGTCCCCAAATATACAATAACAACAGATTGATTATTAACGGCAGGCATACAGTAAAGATGATACAAATTACAACTGTTTATATGAAATTATAGGCCATGGCAACATTGTTGCGGGCTTTACTGTTGAGTCGCATTCACCACTACACATGGACACAACATCGTTTCACTGTTAGGCTATAATAATGAACATGTGGACGACTGTATAATTACACATTATTGCGTTTGGTAACTATTATTATCCAAACAACTAACGAGGCAACAGTCGATATGGGGGGTAACACATGCGGTCAGTTCTGTTACGTTAAGGCTGACAGAAGCGGCGTGCAAACGCGATCTGTCAGATTCCATGTTTTTAAATATTAGTGTAGCCTACTGTAAATATAACAGAGACCGTGAAAACCAACAAATCTATGCGAATGTGTGACAGTAACACAAGAAACACATTACATTCAGTCTCGAAAACGCCCTTACAAGTAAAAGTAACAGAGCAAATGCCAACCCCTCACTCCATTGCCTACCACCTCCAGTCTTTCTTGTATCCCAACTTCTTTCACGTCCGAAACCCTTTTCAAACTAATTACAATATTTTACCTTTTCTCGTTTGAAAATCCAACTAGGGCGATCTGGTGTGACTAAGGTTGACTTGTCTTCCTTTTGCGCGTATGACAGACAACGATTTGAACCTTGAAGGAATTATATTTTGCAAATATCCTCTGTATGTAACTTGCGAGTTTCCCTTAGGCAGACATTTTTGCAAGGCGAAAGCCTAAGCACTGAGATGACGTGAAGTGTAGTATCCTTCCGCCGTTTTTGGAGCCGCTGTCTGCTGGCGCACAGCTACGCGCGGAGCGGTCTCCATGTGCCGACGTGGGACACGCCGACGACCGCTAGGAAATAATGGCATGTCCTTCGACTTATTAAAAGTAACAAATTGAATTATAACACGATCTGACAACCGCTGTTCACAACAGATATATTTAGAATTACTCTGTAGGCTGCAGTGATCTATACTTGATTAGACCAAAGAACATGATCATTTCAGCAACTTGTCAAAGTCAGTTCTGATAAACGTGTGGGACAGTCTCTAAAAGTTGACCATGGTGAACAAATGAAAATAGCAAAAAGTTCTATCCCTTCGTTATGTAAAAACAAACATGGAACTCGTGTTTTGGTTGATTACCGTCTCTATTGTGTAAGCTTCACCTAAACAAAATGGAATGCTTATTTGGATAGTGTCGGTGCGCCTGCCTGGATTTCACTAAAATGAATGTCTTTTAAGCAAGTTGTCTATGCCTACCCTCCGATTTTGGGCCAGTTATGTGAACAACGGTAATACTTGGCTACTCCTCCAATAGACTTCTGCACCACAGCCAGGCAAGAGATGTGTTAAAGTTGTTATAAACTCTTGCGAGGCTCATGATAAAACGCTAGGCCTAAGTGTGTTTATTCCTACATGTAACTTTCCTCTCAAACAGCCTTTCTTTATCTAGCCTATTTCACCACTTAATGCAAGAAAACACGCATCCAGCCCACTCGAGTCTGCTTCCTCCTGCAAAAATAACAATGCATCGGAACTATTTTTTCCTCCGCTATAGAGATGGAGGTGAGGAGAGAGGAGTAGCCTGGTAGTAGGCTTCGAGGACCAAAACGTGTATGTGTGTGTGTGTGTGTGTGTTTCGACAGATATTAGGGTATTTATGTGGGTCACGATAATAAGTTGTTAAAAAAACATGTTCAGTGTTGTTTCTGGTTTTGGTGACAATATATGGCATCGTGTAAGGCCCAGAACAATAGAATTTTAGACGCTTAGCTGAAATGAAGTCAGATAGCGTAGGCCTAACTAGTCCAGTCCACCCTGTAGCCTGACATCGACAAAGCAGTCGAACTTTTTATCTACATCCAAATGTGAACTCATTAGTCATCCACAATCTACCGGGTAAATTACAGGTAAATTAGTAGATTTATTCATGGTGCATTTCTCAGAAACAGGTCAAACTGGCTGTTTCCTATTCCGATGCATCAGACGCTTTCACATCATTTCCCCCAACGGCAAATTAAACCCCTCATGAACCTGATTGCCCGCGCACCATTGCATACGATTTTATTATATTATTTTAATTATTTAAGACTATCAAGAAATAACTTGGTCACTGTGAGGACTAACATTGTATTTGTAACTGCTTCGAGTTCTCTGCTCGTTTTGTGTCCCTAAAAATCACACTACCTCAATAAGACAATGAAAACGTATAGTGCCACCTGTTGGACAAAGTAATTGAAGGTCACTTGTGGTGATCTGGAGCGATAGTACGCTACTCGGTGTGGTCTCATCACTCTTCAAAAATGTACAAGGGGTGCAGCTATCATTAATGGAGAAATCCGGTGTGAATCAGTAAATACCCCTGTTCAGGGTCATTGAATGCTATCTGTTGAAAAAAGAACTAGAAAATTTGATGCAACATAAACCAAATAATGAAACATCAAATGGGGCATAGCAAAATGAAACTGAAAGTAAGTCACTGTGCCCCATTCACTTAGTGTTAGTTGCCGGTTCGGTCTTTATTGTATTACATTTTCTTGTTCTTTTTCCTACTGACAGCACTTGGTGACCTCGATCAACAGGGATATGGATTGATTCACACCAGATTTCTCCTTTAAGTTCTTGCTGAAGAGGCCTATTTGGCCCTTATGGTAGCCAAAATCAAGGTTTTTGCAGCCACTGTCAAAAGGCTAAATTTATGCAATTATACCATTACATCTCTTAATGCCCTTTATAGTTACAATTTCCAATGTGCTTAGTGTTTCTATGCATGACGCTACAAACAAAAACAATTATGATGGCTTTTAGGAGTTCTAAGCAACTGATCTCAAACCATAATGTGGTCCTCGGCATGCATGTTGTGATTTCATCGCACATTAAAATGAGTTGCTGTTGAATGAAATGCTGTTTATTGTAAGGTAAAACTGTCTTTTCCTTAATAGGCTATATAGACTAGCTAGGCTATTACAGTGAAAATAACCCATCAGGTTATTAAATTGGCAATAAGCCTGAATAAAAAAGAAACACGGACATCATACATAGCCTATGCCAAGCCTATGGAGTATGGCCTATAGCTTACCACCATCCATAGGCCTGTATCATTAGGAAAAAAGTTAAGCAACCCATAGACCTAGTATAATGGATTTTGTTACTTCTGTATTGTTGTCTAATCAAAGCCTGATAACATGTAAAATTATGGCATCTTAATACAAACACATGAATGAATCCTCATAATATTTCAATCTTAAACAGTCTAAAAAGATGTGATTAAATTGTTTCTGGCACTTTTTTGTTTAGTTAAAGGCGAATGTCGTCTCCCTCTCTTCTCTGGGCTTAAGACGGTAAACAGTGAAGTGAAACATCTTTGCGTGTCACAGCAGCTTGCAGCGCCGCTTCCCGAAAAAATTCCCATGAAGCCTTTGGGCGCGTACAGGCTAACTCGGAATGTGTGTTCCGTACAGTTCTCGTAAACCATATTGCATAATTCAGTAAGGTAAGACACAACATGTCATGCATTGAGCATAGATCATTTACTATCAGTTTTATGTCGTAGGGAATGCATTGCCTTCATAGATCGTGTCCGACCCTGGTTTAATACTCTAATTCCGTCCAGCGGCGCCATGTTTATTTGTTAGCCAGTTAGCATTTCAGACAGCTGATGTTTTCTTGGCTAACAGCTTCACGTTAGCAGACATTAACTAAACATTTCTCATCCATTAAAGAACCCGGAATACACAATTGCTTTTAAAATGTAGCGACTGATGCTGAAACCCAGCTGCTGACTTAAAGTGTTTGTAGGGATGTTACGGCTACGAGCAGGCCCCATATCAAACCTAGCCAGCTGAGCTACAGCTGCTCATAGCTTTATATTGTTCCTATGGTCTGTAACGACTAACGTTAGCGTGATGAAGTGATGAAGAGTGATGAAGCAAGTTACAGTGTGGCAACCAAACTCGTCTATGTAACATATTTTAGAAGAGCTGATCTTATTTCCTAGGTGTTGAATGTAAGATGCCGTTGCAAGCTCTTTCTGGAGTATGGGCGTCGATATTGATCAATTTACAAACGAGACGGTGCATTGTAAACTCAGATTTCTACTCCAGATTTTGTTTTATCATGCTTTCCGCTCCAAGTTGCACTTATGCAGAATAATAGGTTTAAGATGCAAAATAAAGCCATCTTCCATAAGGTCTACGAGACTTTGATGCAGTGCAAAGCTAGCGAGGCCTACAAGGCCCTTTATAATTGTCACTAACAAGCCTCTTCGGGTAACCCAACAGATCGCAGCTTCACCATGTCGGAACTGTTTATGGAATGCGAGGAGGAGGAACTGGAACCATGGCAGAAGGCGATCCCAGAAATCAACTTGGTAGATGATGACGACGATGATGATGACGATGATGAGCCTATCTTCGTTGGCGAGATCCAGAGTTCCAAGTCTGTAAACCCCAGGCCTAGTGAGTGCCTTTGCGTCAGTACTGTTGCTGAGTACTACTCTGGTCACTGCAGGTTGCAGATTTTGCTTCTTTATCAACTGTCGTTCTTAGACATGAGGCTTTTATGTGTTTCTTTATTTGGCTGTTAGAAACTGGCATTCACCACTGACCAAGCCACAGCTGGCTTTAAGCACTAAAGAAATCAAGCAGCATTAGGGAGTGTAATCAGACATGTGGGTAGTGTTTAGTGATAAGCCTGGAGAAGTTGGGACCTCTCAAGGATTCTTCTTTTAAGGCTTTTTTATCCAGTTATTTGGGGGTCACCAAGCTCCCTACTTTAAATACCACCGTAGTTTCTATTTGACAACATCTCCAGAAACTCAAATGTCATGCAGATCTCAGCGTTGCTCCATCTATCTGTTATCTTCCAGATGTGGGTACCCAGAGAGGGCAACAGAATGCCCCCATGGGGCATCGAAACACTGGACATGCCCAGTTGCCATCTCAGAAGTCTCCCCAGACCACAGTAGCCAAACGGAGTGTTTATGTACCATTACCCAAAAACACAAACAGGGTTGCCCCACCACCGACCAACAACTCCTCCCTCATATCAACCAGCTCCACCCAGGGGGTGGGTCAGAATGCTAGTCGTGGGGGCAACACAGTCACTCCACAGCCAATTATAATCAACAACCAGGTAGGCCTAACATTTTGCAATGTTCTGTCATCTTGACCGCGAGGGTAGTATCATCTTACTTGTCATGTGACTAGAAAAAGCATTGATTAGTCATTGGTTAGCCACAGTGAGGGTTCTGTTTAGGGTGGCTTCCCATACATAGATCTTACACTGTGTCCTAACTACAAGCAACACGACGGCATGTTTGCAACAAAATCAGTCTGATTACTTTATTTTCAGTTGTAATATTGTAACTAAATGTAATGTGATACAGTGCTGTGCAACATTTTGGCAGAACTTTGTTGCTCGGTCTGTTTCTATTTCTGTCCTTCATGTTTTGTTTCGTTGCTAATTAATAATAATTTGAATGAGGAATCAGTCTGAGTAGAATGCCATATTTAACGCACCCAATGTAAATGGGTAAGAGTCAACCTGACGCTTGCAGTTAGGACACGGTGTTGTGCTGGATTACAAGAGAACTCTGTTAAAAAAGGTGTTGGTGTAGGACTAGGGTTCATCTGTTTATGTAAAACTGACTGGTCATGTTTACCGTCAAGATTTGTGGAGGGAATCTGAGAGCTGAGCACTATGACTGTGAGAGGGTTGTCAGGGTTAGTGAAGCGTGTTTGTGTTGTCATTACAACATCTCGATGTAACAGTTTGCCACTATTTGAGTTGTCCTTGCTATCAGACAATTTCTTTTGGTATCATCTTGAAACTAATTTGGAAAGGATGTAGTCATATCAAGAGCGAATAAACACAAGTGTTATTCCCAGCTGCCGTCCAGGATATACACTCAGCAGTTTTGTGAGGAGGGTAGGAAACCACCACAGAATTCAAGAAAACATTTATCATGACATTGCTGACTGTATTGACATTACTAATTGTATCAAGAAAACCCCAGTTGGCATGTTCTAGCATGTTCTGGTCTAATAGGATTGGCTGCTCGGTAGCTAGTCCACTAAAGCTGCAGAGTGACACTTGAAGCTGTGCTCTTATCTCAAGTGACTGACCCTGAACTGACTACACAACGCACTGGTAGCATACCAGTTAAGGAGCCTGGCTTGAATACTAGCGCTTGAAACTTGTGTGTTCAAATCCCAGCTGCTGCAGTTGTGCCATTGCACTCTTAACCCTCAGGGGGAGACTGACCCAGAACTCATTGATAGTTGACAAATGTAAGTCGCTCTAATGTAAATTTACAGGACTACAGAACAGTATCTCTGGACCAGGCCAGGGTTTAGTACTTTTGTCAGGGACATGGCATTTGGCAGCCCCCATTCCACCACAAGAGAAGGGTGTCTAATAGTGTGTGCACACTGGGCTGACTTTGGATAACTGACCACAATAAAGACTGATCGCTGTTGGCTCATTTCCGTCCAATTGCTTAAATGTTTGTTTGTGTTTATGGTTATGGTCATTTGCAGAAGTGTTTTTCCAAAGCAATTCACAGATTTACTTTTTATAGGTTCAGTAGTGGGGATTGGTTCTCTTAAGGGAAATGGAGTACAGTAAAATCAGATTAATTCATTGAGTTATTTTGTAACTTTGTTTGTGTGTGTGCAGGGTTATATCGTGTCTTCTCCCCAGTTAAGTGGTAGTGGTCCGTTCATCACCAGCGTTGGGTCACAGTATCCACCAGGAACCTCTTTCACTGTCTTGCCAGGTATGTGCCTGCATCCACCTGATCACCTGCATCACTAAGCCTCGCTAGCGGAACACATCCTCGCTAGCGGAACACATCCTCGCTAGCGGAACACATCCTCGCTAGCGGAACACATCCTCGCTAGCGGAACACATCCTCGCTAGCGGAACACAGCCTCGCTAGCGGAACACAGCCTCGCTAGCGGAACACATCCTCGCTAGCGGAACACATCCTCGCTAGTGGAACACATCCTCGCTAGCGGAACACAGCCTCGCTAGCGGAACACGGCATCAATTGCAGCACACATCACTAGTGAAACACAGACGACATGTTGCGTTAGCGATTGAGTTGATTTAGCTATTTCCTCTGCAGTACTTTATAGCACATTGTTGTAGAGAGCAGGGCCCCTCTGTGGGGAATTCAAGAAGACGCCTGTCAGTGTTGTCTCTAAATACTCACAATACTGCATGTCGTGTGTTGCTGAGTTTGTTGAATCCAGTGTCCTTGTGTTCTTGAATCCAGGCTTTGTGCCAAGATCAGTCTGTGTTAAAGTCCTATGCCACCACCACATTCGACTAATATATTTTGCTTTTCCTCCCAAATCCCCCAAAACACACACACAAACACACACACACACACACACACACAGCTGGGCAGCCTGTTCTGCAGCATGGTCCCCCCCAGCCCGCTGCTCTGATGGGGAGCGGCGTGGTGCACAGGCCGCAGGTGCAGCTCATCCAGAACAACGTGGTGACGCTGGCCAACGTGCAGGCTTCTTCTGACCTCCTCCCCCAGCAGGCCCCGGGACGCTCCCTCGCACCCCCCCACAGGGCCCTGGGGCCCCCACACACACATGCACAACTCAGGCAGGACGGCTCCTCAGCAGCCCTCTCCTCCATACAGACCCTCAACAACAGGGGTAAGAGGCTTTGGGAGAGGGGGGTGCTTTTGATTCGGGCCTTAATAAGTCTGACAGGAGGGAGCTGGTATGGTGTTAGGGAAACTGTGAAAGTATGTGTGTGAGTAAGAGAGAGAGAAAAAGATTTTTAGCATGTGTTCAGGATAAAGCCTTGCTAAGTAAATCTGGAAGAAAACAAAATGGCTTGCTCTATTCTTGTCTGTTTGGATTATGAAGGAAGTTGAGGCTAAGTGCGTGCATGCCTGTGCACGCATGTGTGTGTGTGTGTGTGTGTGTGTGTGTGTTTTCAATTAGGTCTGTCTCTCATATTCTTGTAAAAAAAAAAAGAAAGAAAATAACCAATCGTGCTTTTTAGCTGGCTGAATACAGCTGGTGCCCAGAACCATGAAGAGTAATGGACTGAATCCAAAACATCAAAGACTTAAACCTGCCTTGGGATTGGCTGATTCACACCACTTAAGTCTTTGAGGTTTTAGGAAATAGGGATTGACAGAGAGAGACAGACAGAGAGAGACAGAAAGAGAGAGACGGAGAGAGACGGGGAGAGACAGAGAGACTGCCCTAGACTGGATGATGCTGCCTCTCTGGCATTGTCAGGGCCTCTGTAAACAGCTGCCAGTATTCCGGAACCACCGGCTGATACTTTATCTGTGTGTTGTTGATTCCTCTGCTCAGATAACGGCACAGTGAAGCGAAGCTTCCCCTCTGACATGGACAAGGCAAAGCGACTCAAAGTGGATGCTGGTAAGGAAGAAAGAGGAGTTGTTCTGACACTGTCACCGTCAGTCAGGGCACTTTTAGGTCTTAGGCATTGTTCAGACCGAACATGGTTCTCACCTCCAAAAACGCAAGTGTTCTTAAGTAGTAAGTGTCAAAGACATGCACGGTTGAAATTATGTACATCTTGTTGCTATGACCACATATTTGGCTACACAGCTAACTTCCTAAATAACAATGACCCATTGTGGAGGAAACCGCAACCTCAAAAGCTAAACTTTTTTTTTTTTTTACTTTGAGTGCCTCATTGATTTTTCACCCTGTGCCACGCACATAGTCAATGTGAGGCACGTAGCAATGGTCATGTTGTATCATTTCATAGGGAAACAATTGAATTCAACCTGCCTGGAGGTGAAAAAAGCCTGTCAGTCTGAGTGTTGCCTTAGTGAGTCTGATTCCCCTCTGGTTTGGTATGAGACTGGGGCATTTAACAAAACTAATCCAGATGGATACGGTTGAAATTTCTCCTGTCACAAACGTATTAAAGCATGACTCTAATCATTATTCATGTAGTGGAATGGCTGTGTGTATGACCTCAACCTCTCTTATATATCTGTGTGTGTGTGTGTGTGCGTGTGTGTGTGTTATATAGCTGGTAATCTCCGAATGTCAGAGTTTGCAGAGAACGAGAGTCCATCGAGGAGGCGGTGTCCAAGGTGCATGGGATGGTATCCTGGGGATGACTCTCTGAAGGGACACATGAGGGTAAGTGTGTGTGTGTGTGTGTGTGTACATATGGTATATCATTCTGTACAAATGTAAAATTCTGTCATTCTGTTATAAGAACCACTTTGTGTGTGTGTGTTCCTCAGTACTGCTGTCCAGATCTGATGGAGAACGCGTCGGCGACGAGCTCTCGGCAGGACCGGCCGGCGGTTCCATTACGCATGTATGACATGGACAAGGGCAAACTGATCATGCTGGTGACGGACTTCTACTACGGCCGCTGTGACGGAGACCAGCACCTGGAGCAGAAAACAAACACCACCTTCAAGTGCAACAGCTGTCTTAAAGTACTCAAGAACAACATCAGGTGAGAGGGTGTGTGGGGGGTGTGGGTGTGGGGTACCTGAACGTTCGCTTAAGTCGCTCATGATGTGACTTTCCTATAGTTTATAGACAAAACTCTCGCTTATTTAGATTTGGTAGCTCTTGATGTGAATGCATGTTAACACCAGGGGGGTTGGGAGGTCAGAGGCACAGGCCCATACAAACAGAACAGCACTGTCTGTCTGGAGAGGTTACAAAATGCCTGTAAAGGTACGGAAATGAGGCCACCTAGATATACCCTCCATCCCATTAAAGTTTCTTAAAATAACAAAATGCGATAATTCCAGACACAGCCCTACACACACTTTGCTCTATGATAACCAACAGCCCCCTAACTCTCACATTTCAACCCCCCAATTCCCATTCTCTGTCTTCATAGAATGTATTACTGCGATACACACACACACACACCACTCTCATCCCCTCCTGCGTAGTGGTCCTCTCTGATGGATGGGGGAGAGGAGCCCCCCCCCGCTCCCAGTGGGCTGCTGGATGACTAATGGCGGCTAGTTTGTCTAGTGTTAGAGACGCTCGCGGTGATTAAGCCATCGGGGGGCGCAGGGTGCCCTAGCGCTTCAGAAAAAATGCCTCCGTAAGCTCCTTTTAATGTGCAGCCGCGTTTGCACCCACAAACCCCCTTCAGCTCCTCACCGCCTATCCTGCCGACGGGGTCACGCTTCAGACGCATTAAGAATCCCCATTCAGGGAGCTGAGGCTGCAGAACAGGGCCGCAGAAAAATGGGGCGCCACTTTGGGGTGTGTTTGGGGGTGGGGGGGTCGGGGTGTATGTGATGGTGTGTGTGTGTGATTGGTCATTAAAGTATAGAGGAGAGTTGAGCGTAATTGCAGGTATTATATTGGCCATTAGGCATGTTTAGGAGAGTGAGGGGTAGACAAGACCTACACCCATTTGTCTTTTCATTAAAACCTTCAGGGAGCTGAGCCGTAGTCTTTGTTCTTAAGAGAGAGACAGAGAGGGGTGTGTGTGTGTGTGTGTGTGTGGGTATAAACCAAGACGCTTTGAAAAAGTGTGTGCTATACATTTTTGTAAATGTTGTAATTAAGGAATGTTGTAACTGAAGTGCTTGAGTAAATGCTTTGCTTCATTCCACAGTGGTGTGTGTGTTTAGTCTGTCTCTGGTAGCAATCACTGAGTGATTGACTGCAGGCTGAAGGAGGGAGAGAGGGATCACTGGGCATGTATTGGCGGATGGAGAAAGGAGGATGGTTTGGCAATCAGATTAGCAATCAGCTATAGAATCCAAGGCTTTGAACCAGCTGCTGCACAGAATGGAAATGAAAATCTAAATCTTTAGATATTTTGCCAGGAACAAAAACAAAACCAGCAAC
>JAIFZK010000004.1:21517500-21570000 GCA_027481765.1 Tenualosa thibaudeaui | reverse complement strand
CTCTGTCTGTGCCTGTGTTTGTGTGTGTCTTTCTCTGTCTGTGTCTGCCCCTGTCTCTCTGTCTCTGTGCTCCTGTGCCTGTCTTTGTCTGTATGTATGTTGCTGTCTGTGTCTGCCTATGCAGACATACATCCTACAGTCGAAGACTGTCGGAGCATTGCTTAAACTCTTAGACCTAGGCCTCGTTTACATGTATCTGTTTAAACTCTTAGACCTAGCCCTTGTTTACACGTGTCTATATATTTTTTTATTTATGTTTTTATTTTGACAATTTTTTTTATTTGTCACACACGTGTGTGTGTGCCTGTGTGTCTTTTTAATTTTTAATCTAGGTCATTTTTATCCATTTCTTTTTTAAATTGCGTTCACACGTCCAGCCTTTTTCCAGCATTCTCCACTTTGGCGTGCATTTTCAAAAATATCCATCTGAGGTGGCTAAAGCTCTGTGTATGTATACAAGAAAGGCCCAAACAGATGAAAATATCCCTTCATAAAAACATCTACATACGTGTAAACATGGCCTTAACAGGCATGACTTTGACTTCACTTCACATTAGTGAAGGAATTAGTTTTCTATCAGCTAAGTCTCTGAGGGTTCAGGGGTTAGGAGGGACATTGGGATTGGGTTGCTGTTGGATTGTGAAGCAGATAGAAATGAGTGAAGCTGAAGCTGTCATCTGCAGAGAGACAGAGCGAGGGCACTCTCTCACAAAAAAATGTGTGTGTGTGTCCTTACTCATGTGGCTGCTGTGATTGATTCTGCAGAAAAAAGGCATCCATCGCTGTGGGAAGTGTCGACTCAACTTCCTGACCTACAAGGAGAAGGTGGAGCACAAGACCCACTTCCACCGCACCTACAGGAAACCCAAGAAACTGGAAGGGCTTCCGCCCGGAACTAAGGTGCAGCTCAGGAATCCACTGGATTCACTGCAGTCCTTACCACTGTCATGGTGACCATGTCTGAGACATGGCAAGAGATGTACAGTATGGGGCTCACCAAACACAATGAGTTTTTAAAATTGAAATTGAGTTTGAGAAAATGAAAATTAGTAACATCATGTAATTTAGTTCAGACGATAATAGGTTAAACAAAAAAAAATCATGAAGAATGTCCTTTCTCACCCCCTTTCTGTTATACAATGGATAATTTCTTTAGAACTGTTCTTATTGAAATAGAGCCACTTTAAAAGATGAGTTTACTCTCAGATTAAAAACTGTTAAAAGAACCTACAATCTTATTTTCCTACAATGCTTTGAGTCTACGCTGGTTCTGGTTCCTGATCCAGGTGACGATCCGGGCCTCACTGGCTGGTGGATCCCCCACCTCTCCCAGCACATTGAGCAGGTCCAGTATCAGTGTGGTCCCTGGCAGTCCGGTTGGCAAGCCAGTGGGGCGGCCGCCTACCAGCGCAGGCCGGGGCAAACCCACCATCCAGAACCCAGTACCGCCCATGAAGGGCAAGAAGGAGCGGAACAAGCCAGTGGACCTTAGGAACTTCCATCTGAGACTCTTCAGGTACCACTACCTGGTTGAGCAGCGGTTCTGGGTTTGGTTCCAGAGCCCCATGTTGTGATCCTGAAGATGACACTGTTTCTGTTCTATCTTCTCGGTCCCCAGACCCCCTGAGGGGAGGATTGCGTGTATGGAGTGCTCAGACGTGGTGAAGGATTTCTACGATCACTACCCTTTACTCCTCGCCTGTGGTGCCTGCAAGTACAAGAGCTGCTGTCGCAGGGCCTACCGCATCCACATGACCAGGTCTACTCACTCACTCACTCACTCATTCATTCACTTACTCTCACACTCACTCTCACTCACTCATTCACACTCTCACTCTACTCACTCACACTCATTCATTCACTTACTCTCACACTCACTCTCACTCACTCATTCACACTCTCACTCTACTCACTCACACTCATTCATTCACTTACTCTCACACTCACTCTCACTCACTCATTCACACTCTCACTCAACTCACTCACACTCATTCATTCACTCATTCACTCTCACTCACTCACTCATTCACTCTCACTCACTCATTCACACTCTCACTCACTCACTCACTCACTCACTCACTCACTCACTCACTCACTCATTCACTCCCACTCACCCTCATTCACTCTCACTCACTCATTCACTCATTCACTCCCACTCACCCTCATTCACTCTCACTCACTCATTCACTCTCACTCACTCAACTCACTCATTCACTCCCACTCACTCTCATTCACTTCCACTCACTTATTCACTCATTCATACTGTATTTCGTTACTCTGTATTCATACATGTGTAATGACAATAAAGTTGAATCTAATCTAATCTAATCAAACCCCGAGGCAGTTTCTCTATAAGACTACAGACAGTAACAGATCTGTTCTGGGTCTCTGGTCCATAGTCTCAGCTAACCTTGTCTCTCGTCTTTTTTTTCTTTTTTTTCCATTTTCAGATTTCATAGTGTTGGAGCGAAAGAGCGAATGCGGAAGAATAATCGGCAAGGAAGTTTACGGTTGGTCCATCATCCAAGGCTTTGTGTTTTTGTCATCTGTTAATTCACTTCACGTTTAGAGATGTAATATGAGGGAATAATAAAGATGTAGTTCCCAAGAGACAAGTAGTGTAGAGTGTTTAAGGTGTATAGGCTGTACATGAGGCATGAGGACATATAGTTCAATAGTTGAATACATTTCTAATCCTGTGTAATGTCATGAATGAATGTTGTTGTTGAAAATTTCTTGCAGGAGCCTAACTCTGGTTTGCCTGAACTGTGACTTCCTGGCTGACGCCACAGGGAGTGACCTCATGAGTAAACATTTGATTGACAGGCCCACCCACAGCTGTCAGGTGATCCAGGAACAAAAGCACAACCCAGTAGAAAACCTTGGTAAGACACAAACACACACACACACACACTCTTTCTTTCTCTCTCTCACACACACTCATATTTTGAAAACAAAGAATTCACAATATAGTCATCACAAATAAAAAGATATTAGAAGAAACAAAGATATATTGACTGAGTCTTTTTTCCTTTTCTGTAGATTCTATATCTGAAAAACCCAGCCTGGCAAGGCAAGTGCAGCACCTCATTTGATGCTCACACAGTTTATGGTCAATTTCTGGTCCAGATGACAAGGGTTGCTTGACAAAAATGAGGTCTTGTCAACAGAAGCCTGAAGAAGTCTTGAAGCGAGGTTTTCTAGGCTTTCGTGATCGTGCAGCAGCTACAAATTATCAAATAGAACGTTGAATAGTTTCTAGAACAACTTGTACAATGACGCTACATCTCACCATGAAAACTAAAGAAAACAGGCGCACTATGACCATGGCAACACATGTCTGCACCGTTTGATGCGTTTTTGTGTGTCCTCTTTTGTGAAGCGATACTCGTCATCTGGATTCTAAAATGACCCTCAGTGTTCGGTTTTGCTTCTTCTTGTTTGCTCTCCCATTTTGTCTTGCTGGTCCCTCAGTCTTCTGCTCATCAATTAAGCACTCTGTCTGATGCTAGCACCTGGATGTGCTCCATTACAGAGATGGATCACACACACACACACACACACACACACACACTCAAAGAGGTACACTCTTACGCTATTGTGCTTACTGCAAAGTTCTCAGCATTGTTGTTCTCACATCAGCAAGATATGTGTGTGTATGGCAGGGGTATTTGTCTTGGCACGTCTGCAAAGCTTCTTGAGTCATTTGACCTCCGCTAGGCCCATCAGTCGGCTCTCTCAGGTTGCTACACATGCCCCACTAAAGCAGGTCTGTACACACCGAGCCCCCATTCAGCCATTAAATGCTGTTTGTCAAAACGCACGTTACTGGAGACAGACTCCACCATCTCTGCATGGTTGGCCTAAATTCACAATTGTTCTGCCTTCTTCACTTCAACACTTTTGTCTTTTGGTGGTGGTGTGAAATAGTTTAGCACAGAAAGCTCTTTGAGGGGGTCATTGAACAAGGTCTATTTTTAGTAGCTGTGAGTGGAGTTAGATGGAGTGTGTTTGTCATTTGGAGGTCCCTGACCTGCGGAACGGTTTAGTGGCGATATCATTTCCGGTGAAAAATCGTCAGTGCCGTGTCTTTCTGCCTCCATTAGGCTTAATTGAGTTGCATATTTAAGTGGCTGTTGTGGGTGACCTGCGTAAATGGAGAAGTGCATTCTGGGTAGTAATTAACGCAGAGGAAGCATGTCTTAATGAGCAACGAGCTGAGATGAGAGGTCGCGCAGAGTCAGGAGGACGTCGTTAAGGAAAGACTCTTTAATTGTTGTGGTTTTTAGCATCTTGGCTGTATTTCAGTCCTAATGGATTACGGTGTCCTCAGAGGCCTGCTACCATGTCAACCACATATCCAACACCCACACAAGGGCCTTTAATAGAGAACTTGGCACATTTATTTCATTTCTGCTCAAGTTTGGAAGAGGTGAAATGTTGGCTGCTTGCACATGCATTACTGTCTAGCTGATTCTGTGGTAGCTTTGCTCTGATTATTCCAAAGGGAGTCGGGACGTTAGCAGGCCTCTAGAGGAACTCAAAAGGAGCAACTGCAATAAGTCTTAGTCAGAAGATCCTGTGCAAAGCTATTTTTCCAACTTGCTCTGTAGATTTTAATGCTCTAGTTTTTCTCTCCCTAATATTCTAATCTAGAATCATTGTTGGCTGGTTGCTTACTTACTATTGTTGCTTACCTACTGTTGTTGTTTACTTGCTGTTGATTCACTGTTGCTGCTGTCATTCTTGCACTTAGGTATTTTTTTGAAAAATGAAAAATGTCACACTGGGCAACACAGCTCATCATGTTCCCTCTGTCCTCTGCAGATCTGATCTCCCCCATGTAGAGTCTTCCAAAGCAGAGGACCTTGCTGAGTTACTGGAAGATGCAAGCAAACAGGAAATGCATGCACACAAGGAGGAGGGGGACATGCCCTCTGACCTAGCCCCGCCCTCTTCAGTCTCGATAGGCTCCACCTCTGAGGGGCGGGGCGACGAGACGCCTGTACAGAAAGAGACTCCTCCAGAGCAGGATAAGGACACACCCAACGAGCTTGGCACACCCCCTGAACGCGACGCGCCGACTGAACGGGACACGCCCTCTGAGCAGGAGACTGCGGCAGAGCCAGAGGAACCAGTGGAACCGGAACAGATTACGGAACAATTGGAGACCACCGGAGAACCGGAGACCACTGGAGATCCTGAGACTGCCATGGAACCGGAGTTAGACACGGAACCTGAGCTGAGCATAGAACAGCCACCAAGTCCCAAAAAAGAACAGCCTGAGAATGCAGCAAATGAATTGGATGAGATGGTTGAAGCTTCGCTAGAACCGCTCGCCCCTTCCAAGAATCTGGAGCACGAGGCCTCAGAGATGGCGCCAGCATCCACAAGTGAGAGCGCTGAAACGGACAGACCGGACACACCCAGTGGCCCAAGTGAACCTTCAGAACCCGTCACTGCATAGAATCAGACAACCGCACACTATTATTAACGTCTGTTTTAGTAGTTTGATTGTTCTCTCAAAGACTGCCTACTCAACTGGCTGAATTACTGTTTGTTTTCTACATCAGATTGTCCTCCACTCCTATTATAAACAAAAACAAAAATACAATGTGTCCCTCCCTGCAGTGCACTAAGAATATAAAGACACTTTGTGTGATGGGGAACGGCTGGACCCTCTGTAACCCTCCCATGTTATTTGCCTCATGTTATAATGGACAATAATGACTGACTTTGTTACATTTTGCTTTTTAAAATAAAATCGTGGTAGTGTCATCCACATTGGCACCTTGTATCACATTGGGTTTGGCTTTTGTGTCTGTGAATGTGACTTGCCTTGGCCTGTACATGGATATGAGCCTGTGTATCAGTGACACTTCTGTTAAAGCTGAAGTCTGGAATTCTGGCAGTCTGGCTTTACTCTTTGACCTCAATAGCCAATCAGATTACAGTCCTTCCTTCTGTGCTCAAAAAGCAATGTGTTGATTGGTTTAAATTGTGCTTGGCTCCATCTGAGTCTGTGTTTTTATGTTTGTTTCCCAGAGCCCGTACTGTATCCAACCAATTAAGGCTTCTTGTTTTCCTTTGAGGCTGTTCAAAGAATGGATGACTCAAGGACTGCAACAAAAAGTGTATGGGATCAGAATTGTGAACTGTTCCTTTAAGTCACATGAAGCGTCAGGTATGTCATGTCCAGTCTCCCCCAGAATGTCTGTTCTTTCAGTCTTGTTATGAATAGAATCCCTCAATCCCCAGTTTGCACAGGAATCAAGGGACTCTAGGTCTATCACACCACAGCTTGGATCTTGTAGCATTTTGGTCTTCATGTCCTCTTAAAGGAAACGTGCTGGACTTTGTTTCTAGAGGGACAACTGACTCGCATTCTCTGGTGAAGAGAAGAATTAACAGTATTTTATTTTTTAATTTTTAATCTGAAAAGACAATGGGACTCTTGTTTCTGTTCCACTCTGATGGTGTTCTTCTGTGTCTGTCTGTGTTTGCTTGGTTTCAACTGAACCTTTTTCCCTTGGGGTTGGTTGTCTTACCAAATACATATTGAACTATGATGAATCCTTGGACCCTAAACATTTGAAGAATAAAGACTAATTATACATGAACAAATTTGCTATTTAAAAGAACTGGAGTGACTGAGTTCCTGGTGCTGAATATGTGGAACTGTTCTCATCAAAGAACCACCTGAGAGCCAAGGACCTTGAAAACTTGTCTTTTTGTTTGTTTGTGTTCTGCTTCTTTGGTTTCCTGTTTAGATTGGCAGTGTTGGGTAGAAGGCTGCTTTTCATGCATTATATCGCCTAAAAAGACTCAAGGGGCAAGTGAAAAGTGTCCAAGGTTTTCAAATCTAAAAGAAAATAAATTTCATAAGATCCTGCAAACTGTCTTCTTTGTTACAGAAAAGAATCCTTAAGCATTAGTAAAAAAAATGACTGTTTTAGTTTGGTAACTTTTTTTTTTATTTTTGCCAATCTGTCCTCTGGAATTCTGCATGTGAAACTGATATAAAAAAGAGAGAGAGAGAGCAATTTGTTTTTTTTTTTCCTTGGGCCTCTGGTAAGACCATCTCCCGCTCGCTGCATGTGCTGCAGAGCCAGAGATGCTGGCTGATTGTTTTCCCAGCTCAAGGAAAAAGTCATCTGCTATGCAAAACTCTCTGGACACTTTCAAATACATGACAGCAGTCAGTCGGGGAATTTTTTTCTCCCCAGGTGCCCAGTCTAGGTCAGTATGTAGAATCTTGTATGTAAAACTTTGTGCCCAGTTTCACCAGCCCTTTTTTCAGGCACTTTGTAAATTTGGGTGTATAAGGTAACTGAAAGACTGTAGTGCTTGTGTGTACTTCAGGTCATTGCTATGTACTATGTGTCCTGATGGGGTTTTCCCCTCTTTTGAAACAACTGGAAAATGAGACAAGTGACTTGGAGAGTGTGCATTGTCTTGAAATCAAAAAAGAGTACAGTGCCATCTTGTGGTCAGTACATTGTCCTACAACCTGGCCAAAAATAACATAGAAGTAGGCCACGCCAAGCGTGACATTTCAACTCCTATTTCATTCAAAAGCATGATCAAGGAGCATGAAAGGTCATGGGCATGATGGCAATACTACGTTCTACTGTTTGGCACAAGTCGAACAGCTTCCAGGTTATATAGAAGCGGAATTTAGTTTACATGCATTGAGTATGGCTCTGTATCTGTATGAATGCTGATTGTGTGTGTTTGTATTTAGGTGTTTGTGTGTGTGTGTGTGTGTGTGTGAGAGAGAGAGAGTTGCATGCTTGGGGGACAACAGTGAAGCGAGTGAAAGCTGGTAAACAAGCTACAGATAAATCTCATTCTTTGACAGGCGAGGAGGGAGTGTGTGCTGTCGGCGTGGTGATAACACACACACAAAGAGACGACAGGAGGGGCTTGGAGGGCACAGACGGACTCCCCATGGCCTAAAAATAAACACATCGCAGTCACAAGTGCCAGGTCCCTCCCAAAGCTCCTTGCTATTTACCCTCTCTGTGTCTGCCTTGGGGTCTCCTGTATGCCACACTGCCATTGTTCTCTTGTCTTCAAAACACCCCAGTGTACGTCTTCATCTCTACACATGAACACACTGCCTGTCTTTAGAGGACTTAAACATTTTTATACAGATTTACAGATTTATAGTCCCTTATAGAACATGCCCATTATAGCTCCTATTTCCTCTTTTCTCTGATATGACGTGTGTTTACATATGCATATGTAATATAAATAAGTTCAGACTGATCATGTCGTACATGTTGTACTATAAACCAACCCACTGTCAAGGATTAGTCAGAAACACGCTTTCATTGGATTTGATATAATAATTAATACAAATATAATCCATATTTTACACCTTGCACATTAGGCAAGCATGTTAACTCCTGTGAGGAGAGGAACTGTCCTTCTGTGAGAGATGCAAGGATTTCCTTTAACATCAGAGATGAAAGTATTTCCCTCATCTCTGCATCTCTGTCACACACACACACAGTCTGTCATTTCAGGCTGAACTGTTTGAAGCATCACTGAGGAACTCCGGGGGGTGTTAAGAGAAGCATAGATGAATTTCTAGAAGCCTCCGGCATTCAGCTGGAGTCGATGGCATCGGCGTCCCTGACGTGAGCCTCACCTTTCCTCTGCACGTGTTGTGTGTACCCGTTTGGCCTAGTGTGTACTCTCACTAATAACGCTCACAGGGACCAGCCTCCTCATACCGACAGGAAGCCATTGGCTGTGGATGACAAGCTGAGTGGTCTGAGACCTTGGCTGCCATCTTCTCTGAGATGTTGAAAAAGCCCCCCTCCTGGCAAAAGGAAAACACAGACTGGAAATAATGAAATGCATTAATATGAGACGAATGTGTAAACAGAAATAACTAGCATCCCAGGGGCCAATGTATCTGGCTCAACATGGCTGTGTGGGCAAGTGTGGATATTTTTATATGCAGATGCAACATTTGTCACACAGTTAACCCATTTTTGTCAGGTTAGCCTACTTGTGATCACCTCAAAGTGTCTGACTTTTTTCACACGTTTCTTCTCACGAGTGGTTGAGTGCTTCTGTGCTGAAAGTGAAATGTCTGACAGCTTCTGTGGCGTAGTCAGCCTGCACTTGGCTAGCCTGTGAGATCTGTGTGACACACGAGGAAATGTTTTGCAATGTCATAGTTTTTCCATCGAGATTACAGTTTTAAGATGTGTGGGTCAATCCAAGTGATTAATAATTAAGTTCAATAATTAAAAAGACAGGTATGAAGGTGAATATGTTAAGATAGTTTCGTCGAATGCGTCTTCTTTAGTATCATTCATAGAACAATCTTTTACAGTCAGTTCAGAGTCCAGACTCCAGAGAGTAATGTCAGAGATTTGTAGAGTGCATCAGCCCCGCCTTCCTGCGGGGTGCAGCGAGATGTCCTTAAAGACACTATAGCTCCACCCTGCATGTTTTCATTGGTCAGTCTGTTGAGAATAGAATTCGGTACTGTCCAATTACATTAGACATTGTTTCAGAGTCAAAGGGCGCCATGTTTCCTAGACAACGGAGTTGTAAACAAATTCAATCGAATGGCGTGTTCGCCAAAAAAGCAGCAACCCTGTATTAGCCAAACAGTATTTTGGAAATAGTTGATTTGCACGAACATCGGGCCCCATCTCAGCCGAAGCCTGCTGGTGACATTTCTGCAGACAGCATGGTAATTAAAATCTGAATACTACCTGCATTCTGCGAATGATTTTATTTGAATGATTATTTTAAATACCGTTGGTATTTTACAGTTGGCATCGACTGTACTGAGTAGTAAGAGTTTTCTTCGGTACATGAGGGGAAATCATCATTGTCTAAGTTTGAACTCCAGAGTGTAGTTATTAATTACACCATCTGGCGAGCTTAGTATGATGAAAGCCAAGGCAAACTCACCAGGCTATGCAGGTGGCTTGCACCATCCCGTAACCTGTTTGGCCGTTTTCAAGTTTTTGTTAAACGCGTTTGCTTAGCCAGTACAAACCTAGCTTACAACACATGTGGTTCCTGCCAGGCGTTCATGAGTCACCGTCGGAGCATGACACACAGCCAACAGCAGCGGATGACCCTGGAGCACCGGCGGCAGGAGGAGAGGCGGCTGGACCAGTCAAAGCGCCTCGCGCAGGAGCGCCAGATGCATGCCAGCCTGCTTAACGAGCAGCGCGTGGAGGAGAAGAGGCACCTGCGGATGCTGCAGGATGAGCAACACGAGAGGCAGCTCCAGGAGGCTCTCTGCAAGGTAGGCCTAAGCACCTGAGAAGTGGCTTCCTTCCGAGTTTTTGTAACTGTAATGGCGAAGTATTTGAGTAAACGGTGATGATATGGTTTTGTTGACCTTTGACCTATAGGCAGAGGAGGTTCGGCTCATGCGGGACAAGCAGCTGGAGCAGGAGGAAAGGATGGCTAAAGAGCTAGCACGCATAAGCTACGAAAAGCTCCGAGAAGAAAAAATGAGGCAGTATGTCAAAGAGAACAGGTGAGATCTGGTTTACCTGAGAAAGGACATCAAAAACAGGTGAGATGTGGGTTTGCTGGGGCAGTACTTAAGTGCTAGTAGTTATCTGGGCATGTTTAGTTGGTCAGTGCATCAGGAAGAGCAGATGGGCCTGGGCTGGGCAAAACAATTATTTTTTAAACGATTAATCTAGCGATTATTTTTTCGATGCATCGATTAATCTAACTTTTTTTTTTCAATTAGACTCAATTTTTATTTGATTCGACTATCGATTATTTCCCTATTAACTGACTAATATAGCAATTTATATATGCAAATTTAGATATCTGAATGAAAACCACTTAATTTCTTAACATTCTAATGTTTATTGCTCTTAAATTCAAAATTTCAAAATAAAACTCATGAGTATACAATTGTAAAATAATACATTCTGATGTCAGAGGTAGCATTAAAAAAATAATAAATACTCTTTCACAGCAATTGAAAGTATACAGTAAGCAATGTAAAACTGGGGGCTTGAAAGTGTTTTTCAAACAGAAAATAAAAATAAACTGTAAGATAGAAATGGCTTTTCATTCAAGCACGACAGCGATGCACCAGCACTTGAAAAGCGCCATCCGGGAGCTAGTGCAGATGACAAAACACGGTAAGTATTTTTTCCAACTCCCCACTTTATACTCGATGTTGGAGTAGCCAATAACTCGCTGATGTTCTATCTTACAGAGTTGACAAATTACGGAATCACTTCCTCTTAAACTAAAGTATTCCCACACCTTTGACAAACGGGTGCACTTTTTGCATTGTTAAAGTTTTGGGGAGTCATTCACGTTGCTGAAACTTATCGGCACCGCATCTTGTTTTGGGTCTGACGTATCGGCACGCATGTTTCGCGTCAACGTATTTTTTGCGTCAACGTAATCGATGACGTCGATGCATTGTCCCAGCCCTAGCCTGGACGGAGAGGTCAGGGTAGTGGTGGCAGACATGATGAGCTGTCTCTGTGTCTCTCTCTGGTTCAGTGTTGAGTTGCGTGAGCTGGAGTCCAAGCTGTCTCTGTGTCTCTCTCTGGTTCAGTGTTGAGTTGCGTGAGCTGGAGTCCAAGCTGTCTCTGTGTCTCTCTCTGGTTCAGTGTTGAGTTGCGTCAGCTGGAGTCCAAGCTGTCTCTGTGTCTCTCTCTGGTTCAGTGTTGAGTTGCGTGAGCTGGAGTCCAAGCTGTCTCTGTGTCTCTCTCTGGTTCAGTGTTGAGTTGCGTGAGCTGGAGTCCAAGCTGAAGTCGGCATATCTGAATAGGGAGCGAGCGGCCCAGATCGCTGAGAAGGAGGCCATGAGATATGAGACTATGGTAAGGACTCATGCACACAGCCATAGGGCTGCCAGTCACCTAGCACCAAGCATGGGAGACATTTTGGCACATCTGAAACAGGCAGACCCTGCACATACTCTTTGACCTACCATTACCTGAGTGCCATGCCTGTCTGTATGTGTCTGTGTCTATCATTCATACACAGTATCTATCAACCTCAATACAGCTTTTGTTTAGCGTTGTCCATGTGTTTGTGCAGTCATGTATGTATGTTTATGTATGTGAAAATGTGAGTGTGTGTGTGTGTGTGTGTGTGCGCACTTGTGTGTCTTCATGTGTCTGTAGCATACTGTATGTTTATGTGGGCTTGTGCCATGATACAGAAGTAGCGTGGTTGATGAAAGACGAGTGTGCTTGTTCACACGTGTGTGTGTATGTGTGTGTGTGCATGGTGTAGCGTCAGGATGCGGAGGAGGCGCGTGTGATGAAGAGCGAGCACGAGCGTGCGTCTGCGGTGCTGGAGCAGGAGGCACAGAAGCGGGAGCAGGAGGTGCAGCGCTACCAGAACGACCTCCAGCTGCAGCTGCAGGAGAAGGAGGCGCAGAGGCAGGACGCATACCAGGAGTTCCTCAGGGACAAGCTCATGGTCGATGACATCGTCCGTCGCATCTACGAGGAGGACCAGAAGTGCGTCTCACACACACACACACACACACACACTCATCTGGGCATGTTTAGTTGGAGGAGGCCATAAGTGCATACATTTTTTTTTTTTTTTTAGTATTACCCTAGGACTACACTGGGTGTGATGCTAAAGCATTAAGCTAAGTTTACATTGCATTAAAATCAGTTTAGACGACTGGTCTATATTTTTTTACAATGTCCACAGCTGATGTGTCTGGTGTAGCCAGTTGAACTGATTTATCACGGAAGCTAATTATTGTAGCACTGTGTTTTAGTAGCATAGCCAGACTAGCCTCCCAGCCACTTCAACTGAGATGCATTAAAGAAGTGGACCAGAAGTGTTAAGCACAGTTGTGTTCAACCTGTGTGAGTGTTGTTAGGGAGTGTGAGTTGCAAAAGTATACAGAGGTTAAGCAGCAACAGGTGGAATGGAGTTCAAAATCTGTGTGTGTGTGTGTGTGTGTGCGCGTCTGTGTGTGTGTGTTAGGGAGCGGGAGTTGCGTATGCAGAAGGTGGCAGCTCTGCGCCGCTACATTGAAGAGTTTAAGGAGCAGCAGGCGGAATGGAGGCGTCTGGAGCGGGAGAAGATGGAGGAGGAAAACAGACGCATTCTGGAGTTCACCTCCTATCAGCAGCGCAAGGAGGAGGACCGCATGGCCTTAGTGCGCCAGAGGGAACAGGCCAAGGAGAATATGCACAGGATGGTGAGACACACACACACACACACACACACACACACACACACACACACACACACACACACACACACACACAGAGGAGGACCGCATGGCCTTAGTGCGGCAGAGGGAACAGGCCAAGGAGAATATGCACAGGATGGTGAGACAAACACACACTCTTATACACACACACACACACACACACACACAGAGGAGGACCGCATGGCCTTAGTGCGACAAACACACACACACACACACACACACACACCAGAGGGAACAGGCCAAGGAGAATATGCACAGGATGGTGAGACACACACACACACACACACACACACACACACACACACACACACACACACACACACACAGAGGAGGACCACAACTCACACACACACACACACACACACACACACAGAGGAGGCCTTAGTGCGGCAGAGGGAACAGACCAAGGAGGATATGCACAGGATGGTGAGACAAACACACACTCTTATACACACACACACACACACACACACACACAGAGGAGGACCGCATGGCCTTAGTACACACACACACAAACAAACACACACACAGAGGAGGAACGAATGGCCTTAGTGCACCAGAGGGAACAGGCCAAGGAGAATATGCACAGGATGGTGAGACAAACACACACTCTTATACACACACACACACACACACACACACACAGAGGAGGACCGCATGGCCTTAGTGCGCCAGAGGGAACAGGCCAAGGAGAATATGCACAGGATGGTGAGACAAACACACACTCTTATACACACACACACACACACACTGGCTCTGACTAGGCACTACCTAGCAAATTGCGCTGACATGTTTCTGTGATTGCATTACATTTAATTGATGTGCCAATATGTACTGTGTGTGTGTGTGTGTGTGTGTGTCCTAGCTGTCAGAGAAGATTGCGCAGGAGCGTCAGCAGCAGGAAGAGATGGATCGCATCAGAGAGGAGCTCTACCTGGAGGAACAGGCTGAGGTTTTCAGGAAGAAGGACATCGTAAGAGACTACACACACACACACACACACACACACACACACACATACACACACATACACACGTAACATGATGTCAATTGTCAACTTGTCACAAAGTCCTTCTAAGGCCTTATCTGTGTCTGCTTGTGACTTTAGCTGCTTTCAAACATACACTGGAACACAGATATCAACTGAGAATCATTCATGTCTGAACGAAAAAGTTTTTTACACCCGGACATGACAGTATCTGGCTTCTAGTGCTATGTCTGGCTAAAGTGTCTGCTGCACCCTACTGCTGCTAGCTAGCATCCCTAATATTATGCTAACATCAGTATCTGTAGCTCACAGTAAAGCCTCGTCTGTATCCAGAGGAGTTCCAAGTTTCTTTAGAGATATCAAAAATCTAATATGCCACAGTAGGCTAGATGAATAAGCCCTTATACCCACCAGAAGTGCCATCAGTCCATGAATGGTTGTGGTTTGGGATAAATAATGATAGCAGTTTAATCAAGGAAAATAGCCTAAATTTGGGCTCAGCATGGGATTTTTTTTCCTGTCATCTGGGGGAGCTGTGGGGATAAGATAAAGCAAGCATGTAGTGTAGCAAGCCTATCTCTCCATACTGTGTGTGAGCATTAAGTGTTATTTCTACACAGCATCATAACAGTTGTTGAGTCTATACGGCTCTGCAGAGCTCCCTCTGCTGGCTACACTGCACAACTCTATTGTCTAAGACAGAGCTTGAGGGCCATGTCTGAATCATCCATGTCATGGAATATCCATAAGTAAACATCTGGTTAATTCTTTGAAGTTATGTCTGAAAGCGTGTTTTGTGTGTGTGTGTGTGTGTGTGTGTGTGTGTGTACACTTGTCTATCTTTTTATCTTTGTTCTGCCTCCTGTTATGTGTGTGTGTGTGTATGTGCATTTGTGCTCTTGCATGTGTATGTGTTCTTTGTGTGTGTGTGTGTGTGTGTGTGTGTGTGTGTGTGTGTGTGTGTACACTTGTCTATTTTTTTATCTTTGTTCTGCCTCCTGTTATGTGTGTGTGTGTGTGTGTGTGTGTATTTGTGCTCTTGCATGTGTATGTGTTCTTTGTGTGTGTATGTGTGTGTGTGTGTATGTGTATTTATGCTCCTGCATGTGTATGTGTTCTTTGTATGTGTGTGTGTGTGTGTGTGTGTGTGTACACTTGTCTATCTTTTTATCTTTGTTCTGCCTTCTGTTATGTGTGTGTGTGTGTATGTGTATTTGTGCTCTTGCATGTGTATGTGTTCTTTGTGTGTGTATGTGTATTTGTGCTCTTGCATGTATATGTGTTCTTTGTGTGTGTGTGTGTGTGTGTGTGTGTGTGTGTGTGTGTGTGTGTGTGTGTGTGTGTGTGTACAGGAGGAGATGGAGAAGCGCATTCGTCACCGTCTGGAGCTGCAGCGCACCTTCCAGGAACAGATAGAGTTCCGTCGCATGCGGGAGGCGGCCGAGCGGGAGGAGGAGGAGGCCTTCCGGCGCGTCATGATGGCCAAGTTTGCGGAGGACGACCGCATCGAGCAGATGAACGCCCAGCGCCGACGCATGAAACAACTGGAGCACAAGAGGGCTGTGGAGAAACTACTGGAGGAGAGGAGACAGCAGTACCAGGCTGACAAGGTGAGAGAGAGAGAGAGAGAGAGAGAGAGAGAGAATAAATGACTGTGTGAGTGAGTGACGAGTGTGTGTGTGTGATTGTGACTGTGTTTGCCCTGATGTATGGTATGGTGGATGTATTGATCCATGTCTGTGTGTATTTGCATATTTGCCTTTGTGTATGTGAATTTACATATTTGCATGTATGTACATTAATTGCCTGTGTGTGTGTGTGTGTGTGTGTGTGTGCATTTGCGCATGTGTGTGCGTGCATGCATGCATGCGTGTGTGTGTGCGTGCGTATCCGTGTGTATGTCCTGCAGGAGCGTGAGGCTGAGGACCATGCCCTGGAGCAGGAGAGGGAGGCCCTGCGCAGACAGATCATTGAGGAGGAGAGACAGAGACTCCTCAAGCAACACGCCACTAAACTACTGGGATACCTGCCCAAGGTCACACCCATCAAACACTCATTCCTTTTCACCCATTGGCCCTCAGGGAGGGGGGAGGGGTTCACAGATGACTGACTGAATCCCCTCTAAGGCCTAAGATTTGAACCCCCCCCCCCCCAAAGATTACTGGCATGATTCAGCTTCATGATTGACAGATTCGTGGCAAATTAAGCTACCTATTTTTTCAGACTTTTACGATTAGAACGAGATTGAGCAGAGCAGGCCAAATCTACAGACTTATTGTGGTATGACTGGGAGTTGGTTATGAGCACAAACCTAATGATTGTGTGGTTGGCATTTGAATGTCATAATTGGCATCATAGCGACCAAAGAATGGAGTGGTATAATATCAAAGATAATATCAAAGATAAGATAATATCAAACATGTTTGACTTAGTCCACCACTGATTGTAAGGTTGTGGTTCACTGTAATTTTGAGAAATCTTATTTTTAAATATGTCATGAACAATGCACTACAAATAAGAAGCAAAAAGCAAAAAGTCGTCATAAAACATCTTGAAGTCACATGTAAGCACTGACTGACACAGTAAAATCTGTTGATGTTACTGCTGTAGTCTCGCATGAAATGAAACGCCATCATGAAAGTAATTTTTTTTAAACAACTGCAACTGCAACTTGCAAACTAATGAAAAGATTTTTAGATGTGACGTGAATGACGTTTGTCTCTGCTTCCTGTTCCAGGGTATCTTTAGGGAGGATGACCTGGAACACTTTGATGAGGATTTCAAGAGAAACTTCCAGAAACGACAGGCAGACATCTTCTCTGAAGAGGGCTGGGGGGAGGAGAACAAATAAGCACTTACAATATAACACCACCACTAGATGGCGGTCATGTGCAAATCTGACTGTAGTTTTAGATTTTCTTTTTATGAGGACACATTACATCGCTTTACCATGTCAGCTAGTGCATTTTGCCTCTTGCGCCTTTTTTAAGTTACAGTGTGTAATATCCATTCAAATAGCATTCATGTGACCAAGACAATAAAGCAATAAAGATTTGATCAAAATGACCAAATGTTGCATCCATTTCATTTTGCCTAATGTTTTCTTCTACATGGGAAGTATGGGTTGCAATCTCATTTATCTCTAATTATTGTTTTTGTAATGTTTTCCAGTAGAGTTTAATAAATAGCACACTGGCTACAGTGAGCGCACTGTACGGTGTAATAAAACTCAAACGCAGGAGTGTGTCGGCCAGTGGGTGTTAATTGATTATATGGCCTCCCGCTGAACCCCACAGTAACTTATGTGGAAATCTACAACCAGTGCAAGTGTAAGAAGAAGGTTTAATCAGCATGGACCCATGCCTACACAAATACACACATCTGCACTTATGGAACAAACTACTGTAAATGTGCTTAATATAACACACAAAGAGTCCCATCTGCACCTGCATCATAGTTGACTGGACGATATCCAAACTGATACTGCACGCAAAGTGCACAAGAAACAAGCGGCAGAAACTCCTGTGGAACTTGAGCTTAAGTTGTTGAATAATTTGCAATAGTTTTTCCTAAGCTGTTAAAAATAGAAGTGACGACATAACTGATTCTAATTCTATGGCACGGGACCGTGCAGAAGCGAGACGTCTTGTCTGCCTTTGCCGGTTCAGCACGTCTTTTTTCCGTCTGCACTTGCTCACGTTGTGCCAGATCTCAACCGGAATTGCCGCTGGCGCCAATAGTAAAGGTCTGCAGTGTGACGGTGGTCGGTACTCAGGGCTGCGGGCGGGAACCCGGCTGTCAGTCAGGTAGGACTCTAATCGCTTCTGACGCCCCGCGCACCGCTGGAGCCACTGAGCATCCTCGCAGCTGTCAATCAAATATTCCAGGCGCACCGAGAGGTCGTGACTACCTGCGTGTGCCGCGGGACACTGATACCTATTGCTGGAGAGCGACGGACGTGTGTGTGTTTCTGGAGCACATGGAAACTCTAGTATGTTCTTTCTTTTCTTGCAGTTTTCACTGTCAACCCCACATCATTTTAGAATGTATTGAGTATGGCTTTTAGGGTTCTTTTATCTTTTGCTCCTAAATAATATTATATTATATTATATAATCCTTTTCACCATATAGGCTATATGACTGGAGTTGTACATTTGGATGGATGGACCAAACATTAATATAAATTGAAAACTTTTTGATAAATTTCAAATTTATAAATTAAAACTTATTCTGTTAGAGAACTTATAGATATATTTTCAGACTTGGTTGTGTTGTTTGTTATACATTCCTGTCCAGTGGCCCTGGTCTCCATCCTCTCCATTTAGTCTCATCTCACTCCTGTTCCCTTCCTTGCTGTCCCAGCAGTGGGACTGGCACAAGTGTGTTCTGCTGTGTGTGTGTGCGTGTGTGTGTGTGTATGTGTGTGTGTGAGAGAGAGAGAGAGAGAGAGAGACTGGAGGTCTGTCATAATTCTTCTCCTGTCCAGGCCCTCTCTCTCAGTCTCTCTCTCTGCCCTCATGTCCCCCTCTCAAAACAGTCTTCTATTCATTCTTTCTCTTCCCCCTCTCCTCTTCTCACATCCGTCTACTCTTTTCAGTCCTTTTGCGTCATCTCTGCTCCCTGTCCCATTCACTCCTCATTCCAGCTCACTCTGTCTCCTTTAGAAATCGAATATGTCTAATAGACCTATAAGTCTTTGTGTGTGTGTGTGTGTGTGTTTTTGTGTATTTTTCTCATTCTTTCTGCCATTGCGTGAGAAGGGTCTTGGTTCTGTGGATACAGATCCAGAAGCATTCTTTCTCTCTCTCCCTCTTTCTCTATCACACACACACACACACACAGTGGGGTCTTTGGTTCAGGGCTAATCAGACCGTGTAGCTAATTTCCTGTCTGCATGGCCCTCTATCTTCTGTCAACAGTGTTGAAATCATCAGCTGTGTGTGTGTGTGTGTGTGTGTGTGTGTGTGTGTGTGTGTGTGTGTGTTTGTGTGTATATGTGTGTGTGTGTATGTTGACGGTGTGGAGACAGGTGCGCCTGCGGTGACCAGAGGTGACAACAAGAAGCAGCCACTTCCTCTCCAGCAAAGCCAAAATGCAAACCATTTCTACCCAGTTTTCAGTTAAGTACGGAGAACATAATAAATTGACAGCAATGCACAGAAAGTTAAGACAACCTTCAAGTCTGACTGACAGGGAAATTCAAGGATGGGGGAAATCCGATTGGGAGAGCTAAGTAGTGTGTGAAAATATTTTACACCATAGCAAAAATGAAGCAAAGACATAGGAACACTGTTTAGTTGCAGGCATCCAGAGCCATTGTTTGCTCTCTGCTCTTCACTCATCTTCTAATCTTAGAAAAAGGTGGTAGCTAAGTGCGTGGTGTACCTACCTGGCCAAAAAAGACGTCCCACGTGTGCGTGTGTGTGTGGTGGGAGGGGACCTTATGCTGGACTGGAGTTGATTGAAAACTATGTCACCCCCAATTGTTTTTGTTTTAGTATGCCAAGTATTTAATCTATAGTTAGTAATTAGTATAGTAATAGTTATAGTAATAGTTAGTAGTTAGTATAGTAATAGTTAGTAGTTAGTAGAGTAATAGTTATAGTAATAGTTAGTATATCAAGTGGATCCTACTTGATGGCCATCTCAGCTTTTAGGATGATTTGATGCAGCTTCTGAATGTTGATGGCAACAGAAGACAAACATCAGAGTCCATATCTGTGTGTTTGCTGCCACATGAGTCACTCTGCTTACCTGTGCTCTGAGGAAAGCTCTAGTAAAGGTCAGATCACTCACTATGGAGGACCACAGGCATGACTAGATGAAGCTTTGCTGGAGGGAGTGGTGACAACAATTCATCAAGACTAAACTAGGAGGCAGGCACAAACACACACACATACACACACACACACACACACACACACACACACACACACACACACACAGACATACGGAAGATACACATCCACACAAACAGCAGAGAAGGAGAGAGAGCTCTCATACACACACTCATTATTTCAAACACACGCATGTATGCACAAATATTGTGTGTCAGTTTCTGGGATTCTGGGATGCACATACACACACACACACACACACACAGAAAGACATACGGAAGATATACACATCCACATAAACAGCAGAAAAGGAGAGAGAGCTCTCAAATGCACACTCATTATTTCAAACACATACATGTATGCACAAACATAGTTTGTCAGTTTCTGGGATGCACACACACACACACAGGAAGTCCCCTTGAGTGTTTTGTAGGCCATGTTGAGGTCATGATTGCGTGCCACATGTCAGCAAGTGTGTGTGTGTGTGTGTGTCGTGTCTGCGGTATGTCACTCAGGACTGATTCTCCTCCCATGCGTGCTCCGTGCCCACTGACCCAACTGTAACACCCCAGCGTTTCCATGCCATTCTGACGCACGTGGCACTGTATCTATGTGCGTCTACCTGCATATGCCACACAGCACACCCCAATTAAGCACCAGCCAGACGAGCCGCCTGCATGCAGTGTGGCACAGCGCACCGCCCACACATCAGAGGATGTGCAGGGACAACAACAACAACAAACCCTCAGTCAAGGAACAGGACTGCAGCCTACATGTGTGTCGGCCCCAATGCCTCTAGTCATTCGCTTTACCGGATAAAACTGCAAGCGAGTGCCAGCTATCCTGAGGGAAACTTCGGAGAGAACCAGCTACCAGATGGTTCGATTAGTCTTTTGCCCCTATACCCAGTTCGGACGACCGATTTGCATGTCAGGCAAGCAAGTTAAACTGTACTGCATTGTATTCTACCGCTCCAGAAAAAACGATGGGCCCAACCAACTCATTTGGGAGGGGAAAACTCACTCAGAAGGGAGAACACGTCTGATCTGCCCCAATGTTGCAGCAGATGCTGAGGATCCAGACAACCCTTCTCATTCTCTGTGGTTAATTGTTAATTGTTGATGTTTGATAGTGATACAGTCAGCAATGCAGGGCTGACAACTCCTCAAAATTCTTTTCAAAATTTCCCCCAGACAAAATTGGGATTCAGCAGATGTGATTTCCTACATTTTGATTGATTTAAGAGTGACTTGCTGGAGACTTGCATTTAAATTCATTCAGATTCATATACAACCTGATTTGCCAGGCCTTCACAAGTAAACCGGAGCTGAGCATTCAGCTTGTGACCAACCAAGTTTGGGTTTTAGTGGCCTCCACACCAGAGAACTACTGTAAATGACTGAACATGTGCCTGTGCATCAGATTTAGACATGTAATGGGTGAAACTTTGATCAGCAGTTAAGCCTAATCACCTTATTGATTGAAGCTAAATGTTATGTTTTGAATAACTGTTGCAAAACATGCCCATTCTAGGCCATCATGTGAACCCACATTCTGCCCTCTTGGGATAGAGACCAGACCAGACAGAGAAATCAGCCTGATTTCAACAGTAGACCTTGGCCATACTAGTATGATCAGATGATGCAAGGTTTGAGTGTCTGTAGGTTTTTCCTTTAGCTGGTTGACAGCATGGTCCACTCACTTTGTAATCCTGAGACATCCTAGATTTCATTTTTGTATCACAACTTTTAACAACCTTTTAGAACCTTTTGGTATCTATCTTTATACTCAGCAACAGCCTCTCCTACAACTGAGTATGCAGACCAAACCAAACTATTTACACCTGAGTATGCAGACCAAACCAAACTATTTACACCTGAGTATGCAGACCAAACCAAACAGCCAATTTACACCTGAGAATGCAGACCAAACCAAACAGCCTCTCCTACACCTGAGAATGCAGACCACACCAAAGTATTTACACCTGAGGATTTATGCCCCCCTTCCCTTAGCTTTCTGTTGCCCCTGGAGATGTCATAATAAGTAGTAAACATCTCTGTCATGCAGAGGATTTATGAGACAGCAGTGTTGTGTAATGCTCACCGGGCCACCCGTGTGTGCGTGTGTCTGTGTGTGTCTGTGTGTGTGTGTGTGTGTGTGTGTGTGTGTGTGTGTGTGTGTGTGTGTGTGTGTGTGTGTGAATGCTCACATTTTCTGGTACTCCCCCTCAGGAATCGAATGTTCCAGAAAGTTCTCATCATGTATTTGTCACAACAAATATGTCAATATCTATACATTAACAACATCAGTGTGTGTGTGTCTGTGTGTGTCTTTGTCACTTGTGGCAAGAGATGTTTTTGCACATGCTCACATGACGTCTGTGTTGTGTATGATCATGTGCAGAGCTCTGCTGACCTACCTGCCTTTTTTGTCATGTTGTCAGACTGTTTCCCAAATGCTCTGGCCGTCTTTCCTCTTACACATACCTCACACACACCTCACACACACACACATACACACACACATCTCCCTATCCCCCATCCATCACCCCTGCCCCAACAGACACACACAAATACACACATCCTCCATCACCGCCATGACACACACACACACTAACATGCTAACCATCACCCCCTTTGCCAGGCATGGGGCAGGGCTGTGGGTGTTTGGGGTGTTGGGGTGCTGGGTAGAGGAGCGACCCAACTGTCTCCTTCTTTAGCCCTTCACCCGTGGGCAAGGGGCTTTGAGCTGATGTTGTCTGACAGGTTTCTGCATGACGAGGCAACGTGAACACATCCTCCTCCTCTTCTCCTCCTCCTCCTTGCAGCAGCAACAGGCAACAGGACACCACAGTAGGCCGAACACTTCACATCTCCATCACAAGGGCCTGTGAGAGGAGGAGATGAGAGAGAGAGGAGCGTTTGGTCTGTGAGACAAGGAGAGAGAGAGAGATGGGAGAGAGAGGAGTGTTTGGCCCGTTAGACAAGGAAAGAGAGAGAGAGGAGAGAGAGATGAGAGAGAGAGGAGTGTTTGGCCTGTGAGATGAGGAGAGAGAGAGACAGAGATGAGAGAGAGAGGAGTATTTGGCCTGTGAGACAAGGAAAGAGAGAGAGAGATGAGAGAGAGAGGAGTGTTTGGCCTGTGAGATGAGGAGAGAGAGGAGAGAGAGAGATGAGAGAGAGAGGAGTGTTTGGCCAGTGAGACAAGGAGAGAGAGAGGAGAGAGAGAGATGAGAGAGAGAGGAGTGTTTGGCCTGTGAGACAAGGAAAGAGAGAGAGGAGAGAGAGATGAGAGAGAGAGAGGACTGTTTGGCCAGTGAGATGAGGAGAGAGAGAGGAGAGAGAGAGGAGAGAGAGAGAGGAGTGTTTGGCCTGTGAGATGAGGAGAGAGAGGAGAGAGAGAGGAGAGAGAGAGAGGAGTGTTTGGCCTGTGAGATGAGGAGAGAGAGAGAGAGAGAGAGATGAGAGAGAGGAGAGAGAGAGAGAGATGAGAGAGATGTGAGAGGAGTGTTTGGCCTGTGAGATGAGGAGAGAGAGAGGAGAGAGAGAGGAGAGAGAGAGGAGAGAGAGAGAGGAGTGTTTGGCCTGTGAGATGAGGAGAGAGAGAGGAGAGAGAGAGAGAGAGAGGAGTGTTTGGCCTGTGAGATGAGGAGAGAAAGAGGAGAGAGAGAGAGAGAGAGAGGAGTGTTTGTCCTGTGAGATGAGGAGAGAGAGAGGAGAGAGAGAGAGAGAGGAGTGTTTGGCCTATGTGATGAGGAGAGAGAGAGAGAGAGATGAGAGAGATGTGAGAGGAGTGTTTGGCCTGTGAGATGAGGATGCCCAGAATAGTGCTTTCGTCTGGGCTCTTGGGCATTGGGCCACATGAGTGTATGCCACCCTATGGGGCACTGGGCCATGAAGACCAATGCCACATTTCCGTTATGGGGTAAAAATCTCAATCTCAATCAGCCTAATCTCAATCAGGGTTATAGGTTTATGGAGTTAGCATCCACCCCAATCAGGTATATAGGTTTACGGAGTTAGCATCCGCCCCAATCTAGTGTAGGCCTATCATTTTATGGAGTTAGTGTTATCATTGATAAGCCACAGGTAATTTTATGGAGCTACATTTGAAGTGAAGATGGCTGATTGATCGCTTGAAATTTTTTTTGGTAGTGTACACACCATCTTTGGCTGTGCATACACTGCTATGCAATCCAAAAGAAGCTAAAGAAAATTTGGATAAATAACAAGTGTTTGACTCTTTACACAACAATAAAGATGTCTCGTTGCAGTCACTTCAGGGATCCGGTATGGATGCGGCTCCTAATTGGACTGCCGACACATGACGCAGTTCCTCTCTGGGCTGAGTGGATCTCTTGTGAAGCTGTGTGCAGTGCTGTGTGTGTTTGTTAGCCTCTGTTTTCATTTGATTTCCGTGCTTAGGGGATGCATCAGTCATTGACCTGTTGCAAGATAACAAGGAATTAGGTTTAACTCAAGGGTGCAGATACACTCAAGTACATGGAGATCATTCTGACTCCAGTTGCAGTTAACCGTTAGCTATTTTAGTCTCCATGCTAATGAGCTGTGCTGAAATTACAGCCATTTGTCAGGGCTGGGGGTCATGAGATGCTAACTGTGTTAAACTTCAAGCCTAGTAAATGTGTGTGTGTGTGGCTGTGGCTGTAATGGGTTATATGCGGGTAAGAGTGTACCGAATTATGTGTTCTACTGCCCTGCCAAAGTTAATGATTGGCAGTGAATTCTGTGTCTGTATTGTCCTCTTCTGTGTTCTCTTGTCCTCTTATTGTCACATACAGAAAAATACAAAGTGTAAGACTATAGGTTGTTTTCTCAGCTCATCTTGTGTGTTTAGGTGGGTGGGCGTGGTGTGTGTGTGTGTGTCACTGTCGTAAACACAACCACACCGGGTTTACATCTCAAATTAGGACCTTTCTCATTAGTAACTCTGAAAATTCTGAATTCGGGGTCTGGAATGTTCTGGTGGTCAGTGTTTGTGGTCGTGTTCTTGAGCTGCAATCCCAATAGGAAAGAAAGGCGGCCTGTGGGTTTAGTTTGTTCTCTGTGTGTTGTGTCATAATGGGCAGAAACCTCTGTGATTAATGAATGAGTTCCGGCTTTTAGCACTTTATTGGGTCTCAGGGGAGCTTCCCAGCAGAGATTCATCATACGGTGCAGGCATGGGTGAAGACCACTTCACCACTTTGAAATAGCTAATAGGCATTCTATGGGCACTGGAGGGACTAAGCAATGGGTTCCTTATTCTGAGCTGATTCTTTACTTAATTACAAATCTGGAATGTGCTTACGTTGTTCCTTTGAAAACATATCTTTACTTAATTACAAATTTTTGTGAAACTGCCTAAAAACTTGTCTTGCTTATGTTCTGATACAGCTAAGAGACCTATATAATACAAATTCAGCTGTCTTTTGGAGCAAAGTAGAGCAATCATGGTAATATTGTCATAGTGTAGTCCACCTCTTTGGGGACATAAAGCAACCAAAGATTATAAATAAAATGATTTCGATGAGTATAATCTCTCGACGTTCATCTCTGGCAGTACAATGCTGTATGGCATGCACAGTAGGCCTAATTATTCAACTCAGGTGATGTAGCTCTCCCATTAAAATAATTGAAAACATAGCAACAGCAATATACATTCTCACCAATCCATGTGGATTTGTTCTGACCAAAGAATAGGAACCAGCGATGATCATTTTTGTGGATTTATGTTAGCTGACAAGGTAATAAACATGATTTCAGTTTCATTCAGTTTAGGTTTCGTTTAAAGTGACCCGTGTGTTCAAACTGAAAGTGCTTGTAACTATTATGTGATCATGTGATAGAGGGTTCTGAGAGAGACCATGTAATGAGCCACTTGAAGTGACTACGAACCTGGTAAATTAACCTAAAAATGTTGCCTGGTATCTGTTTATGTATATGTGTTATAGATTCAGCCCGGCTCTGTATTCTTACACACAGCTGTGCTGTTCACCTTAGTGGTATATATAAGCTCATATGTTCTTATTGACTTATTCTCACACTTCTTTGGTGGACTACATGCTTTTTCAAGGAAGAAGGAAGGAAGAAGACAGCATAGCCAACTGCATATTGGACAATGTAAAATACCAAAACATGCAGGTTACAGTTAGCCATGTTGGCGCCGCCTTGTACTTCCGCTAAATATTGCATTTCACTACAGTACTGCGTCAGGGATCTCTCCACAGCCTTCAGTTTCCTTAAGCAAATTTTTAGCTGACCAATCAGCAAACAGAGGGCTCTGGCATGCCATATAGTTTTAAAATTCACTGAAAGTATCTGCCCATGAGAAACAACGTGTACACCAATTGAGGGATTCCAGAGGCTTTGTGAAAGCATTTGGTACACCAAGTTAGGTTAAAGTGTTTTTTCTTCAACCTTAAATTGCCCAGATAATATATGCATATTATTATCTCTAATTCATTTTGCCTAAATACTGAATTTTGACCATACTCAGCTGGCAGTCAGGTGGTAGTCCTTAGATACTATGTGAGAGGACTGACAATATATCCAGATCATGTGACCTAAGTTATTTTTATACCAAAGCAAATGTGCCCTTTTTCACAAAAATGTACATAGAAAAAACATCAATTGATTGTTGTCACTTGGCAAGACCATACAATAGGGGGTTATACATTGCACTCAGTATAGAATATTCTATAGGCTATAACACCTGGAAACTTTGACTTAGGGATACTTGATCTTGGTAAGTACACAAACGCATTTGCTTGAATCTCTTTGCTGGCATCCAGAGATTCCATGGGCCAAGCGAACACTAATTAGATATTTTAATAGGAGCAGGACGGGTCATACAGTAAGCTAACTGCGGGGATGCCCGTGTTTTCCCTCTCCTATGAAGCCCCAAACAGTAGGAGGTGGGGACAACACACCGATTAAGAGTGGAGAATTTGCGTGAGAACCGCGGAACAGAAAAGAAGATTAGTCATACGTTAGGGCTACTTTTACGAGCGCACCTCATTATTTCGCGCTTTCATGGTAATTATTGCCGGTGTGATCTCGTAAACGCAACCATTGCTCATTCCTGCCAGTCCGTTATTAACCATAGCCGAGTTCATAGACGCGTTTTTATTGCTTTCCAGCCGCCCAACAGTGGAACGTGACGCCAGTTTCTCGGTCCGCATGCTGAAGTCACCATGTTATTCAGATATGATGAAGTTTTCGGTGAAGGGTGAAGGGGCATCTGGCGAGGCGGGTGGGGGGTTGAAGGGCACCCCATTCATTGTCCGTCAGCACAGACTAATCATATCGCGGCCACTATGTAAATCCGGTAGCGCAAGGCCAGACCTCTCTGGAAACATAAATCTCACTGAACCTGGAGCAGACACGCTGCGGAAAAAGGGCGCTTTCAACACGAGCGAACGGGGGAGGATCCAGGGTAGGCCTTAGCAAAACAACTGACAAGGTCTGTGGGCACTGTATCCTTCTGTGCACGCTGCTGCTGGTGGCACACGGGTTGGTTTGGCGTGAAAGCCTACCAGCAGGTCAGGACCCTGGCCGGGGGAGCTGTCTGCTCGCCGTGGTGCTGAAATTCCTCAATACTTTTATCCTCATTCTTTACACGACTGACGCACTGGCACACTGGTGTACTGCTCCAGTCTCGTGAGCAGAGGTGTGTTTGTCCATCTTCACAAACCATCAGTGTTGTGCAAATTCATAGTTCATACTTTACAAGAGCTAGCTCAGAGTTCAGTTCACACAGATTAAAATCAATACTCTTACACTCATAGTTCATAGTTTCAGTTTTCCCTTGTCCATGCTTACTTCATGCAAGGCTGCCTATCATAATTTTTTTTTTTTTAATCATAACCAGCTGCCCATTACTACCATTTTATAGGCTAACTCATCTTAACTCAACTTATCTGCCCCTGACCAAGTAAATTGACTATCTATGTTTATATTATGTGGAGGCCCACACCAGTTATTTTCCCATGACCAAGTAAATGGACTATCTATGTTTATATTGTACTTATACTAGATATGGATAAACAGCCTTAGAAAGATGTAAATTAACATGTAACCTATGCAGTGCTAGTCGTAGTGTTAATTGGGCATTAGTGTGCGCAAAGTATGATGGGTATCAGAGGAAAGAAAAATAATGGTGATATGAAACTCATTTCCGGCTCCGATAGCAGCACAGTACAGAATCATAGCTCACTAGGCACTGCAGAGGAAGGGAAACATTCTGAAAGGTTCTATGAACCAAAATCGAGTTGCAAAATCTTACATGAAACTGACCCAGTTCAAGTTCAAGTTCTTTTGTTGCATATATGTGACAGAGATTTTGGAAAAACGATAATATGACGTTTATATGACAGTCACAGTTCCCATGTTGACCACCTGACCAAATAGGTTTAAATTCGTTTTCAAGATTAAATCATTCTAAGATGAGAAATGTGAAACTCTTCTCTGGTCATGTTCATGGTTATTCAAATGCACGTTTATGAGGAGAGATTTTTGGTAATATTCCTGACTATGATTGATTGAACCAACCAACCAGATCACAGGGGCAGCCATGGCCTACTGGTTAGGTTAGTGTGTACTTCATTTCGCTGTGTGTGTTTCACTAATTCACGATTGGTTTAAATGGAGAGACCAAACGCGTACAGATTATTATTATTACATGGGACTTGTGTGGTTGCCCCGAAGCATTGTTAATTATTTTGTTAATATGTTAATTATTTAATTGTGGGGACATTATTCCCCTAAAAGTGTGTCATGATTTGATGAGGCCTTGAGGCCTATTCGGCAGTGACTGAATCAATAGCTGAAAACTACAGGTGAAGAATGAAATGACTTCGCTAACTCAGTTGCGACCAGCATTACCATTTCCATGGCACTGAGGGTGAATATGCCGTAACATCTCTGGTAAAGTTCATGAAATGCTTTTCAAACTGTACGTAATTGGAAAGAAGCAGCCAGTGCAAACAGTGACATATGCCATCACGCTCGCACAACAGCTTGTAACATTCGTCATTTTCCGTTTGATCTCCTTTATCTCTGTCTGTTTAGCACGTATTGCGCACAGTACCAGAGTGGTCCTCTGCGCACACACACCCATCTCTCCCCCCTATCCTGACCCGCCCGTGCTTTCCCCTCCTTCGTCAGCCTCCGGTTAATAAATAGAGGTGCGTCGCGAGCCTGGAGAGTTAACGCAATAACGCGAACCGTGAGAGACGCATCTGCCCGAAGCGCACGTATAAAAGCCCATGAACTTTGATATGTACTCTAAAACTGGTGGACCGCGTCGAGGAAGGTCTTTCGACTCGGTGAAAACATGTTACGAGGAAAAACAACTTAACTATGAGGTGAGTTGCTTATTTATTTTCTTTTTAGTGTTTAGGTGATCAGATCAACTGATTAACGGTGATTTTTGTTTTGTGAAACTGGAATTTTGTTACCACAAGTGTACACTATAAAGGTGTGTGTGTGTGTGTGTGTGTGTTTTCTATTCTGGACATTCCAAATGAACTGTCATTTTAGGCTATTTGAAGTAATTGCCCTTAAATGAACAGGTGTAAACCTTGGAATTTAAGATTGCGGAAATAATAATTTCAACCTCTGACTAGGAGGTCTGAAGTGGAAGGTTATTCATCTCCTCCTCTTGGGGGATCACTTTTACAAGACGCCCTTATTACAGTGAACCTACAGTAACAATAGTGCTCTCTGCGTGTGCATAGGACAAAATGCTATAGTAGGCAGAAGGTTTGTGCAGTGCAGTGCTCAATTACGCTCCGTCAAGTATGAAAATAGTAAATCTATTTAGTGCAAATAGTGTCAAGTATGAAGGGCTGCCAGTTTTTGTCCAAATGTATTTATTCTTTACCTGATCTGATCATTTGGGGAAGATTATAACAGCTAAATGTTAAATGACTTCGGAATGGACTTTGCTCCCTTATTATTAGATTCATTTCTACCGATCTGCAGTTTGGTTGAAAGTGGACACACACACACACACACACACACACACACACGCACGCACACGCACATACAAACCCCCCCACACACACACACACACAATTTCTTGCTCACTCTTTCTTATCGGAAGAGAGCAATGGGTAATTCCAGTACTGAGGATGTAACTGTCATTGTTGTATTTTGTATAATTCTGTCAGGTAACCTCTATTGTTGGACATGACAAATGCTCAAATTTCACATTATAGTTCATATAAAAAGGGATGTTGTAGGCTGTAGGAATATTACAAAGAGATAGATAGATAGATAGATAGATAGATAGATAGATAGACAGAGAGAGAGAGAGAGAGAGATTAAGTTGTTAAAGGGCCATTTTAGAGGTATAGCATAGAGGCATTTGTATGTCTGTTTAAATTTACCCAGCTTCAACAGGAAATCATAAAAGTGCCTCCTTGACAGCCAGCTGTAGCTAAAACTAGAGAGTCAACCTAAGAGTGATTACACTGTTTAAACTGCACTGAGTCACAGGGGAGACTGGTGCACACAAACACAATTAAAATGCCATCAAAAAGTAATTCAACTGTAATCAAATCGCAGGTAAGAATATTTACTGTACACTTAAAAAAAAAAAAAATGAACACCATGACTCAGGTGATGAAGTGCCATTAAAGTGTAGTTAAAGTGTTTATTGAACTACTGGAAATATAATTTCTTTCAATATTAAAGATATGTTGGGGGCAGTTGTTGACATGATTATGAATGTACCTTACCACACTCAGTCAATGATTTTTTCAGGAATTTCCAAAGCTTTCCAGGCTGTGTTTGTGTCTTTGTGTAGAAGTATTCTGTAACATCTCCTCACCTGATTATGTGTTCCATTATTATTATTATTATTATTATTAGTATTATTATTATTATTATCAATTATAGCTTCTCTTTATGAGTTTAGCCTAATGTAATCTGATGTAATCTGTGGACAGCTGAACAAGGCCAACTTCAGCAAGATAGAAGAAAACAAGAAACTGCCATCGCCCAGGAAGGGCCATGCTGCCATCACCTTCTCTCTAAAGAATGAGGTCGGAGGCCTACTGAAGGCCCTCAAGGTCTTCCAGGTACGTCAGGCACTGGAAATCATACAGTTCTTCTAAATTCAACATACATACAGCATCATAGCTCTTCTAGATAGAGCTTCCATACATCATATAGCCCTACTAGGTACAGCATACACATATCATGTGGCAATTAGATGTGGTGATTCCATAGACAGGTTGGCTGATTGATTCTGCCATTCAAAATGTATCAATTTCATTCACTCCTTGAAGGGTAAATTCCAGGGAGAGAAATTGACTTGGATGTTTGCTCTGCAGGAAAGTCACAATAACATTGAGGCACGTAGACGGCGTAACTCTGAGTTTGAGGTGTTTGTGGACTGTGACAGTGACCAGCAGCAGCTCCGAGAGGTGATTCAGCTCCTACAGAGGCACATGAGCCTGTCAGACATGGACCTCAAGGAAAACATCAGCCTGCCCGATGACGGTAGAGTCTATACACACACACACAACACACACACACGCATACACACACACACACACACACATCAGATCAGAAAGTCTTAATTTAAGAAAGAAAGAAACAAAGAAAAAAGTAAAATGAAACAATATTATAATTTTATTGATGTTTACTTTATACAAAACAAATTTCAGTGCAAAGGAGGTGTATATGTTAATCTGTGTGTGTGTGTGTGTGTGTGTGTGTGTGTGTGTGTGTGTGTGTGTGTGTGTGTGTGTGTGTGTGTGTGTGTGTAAATGCATGAGTGTGCATGCACCTGTGTGTGTATGTGACCTCTTTACATGCAAACATGTGACTCAGGTGTGATTAGTCAGGCAGGCAGTTGCACTATAAAATGACTGAAGATATTTAATACTCATCAGAACTCAAAAACTTGTCAGATACGTTAAGTTACGTCCCATTTTAGATATTTAAAGGTGTCTGTTATTTTTTGAAGGGGTTTAGCTATAATGTAATGTTCTGGTGTTTTTTGAAGGGGTTTAGCTATAATGTAATGTTCTGGTGTTTTTTGTGAAGGGGTTTAGCTATAATGTAATGTTCTGGTGTTTTGAACCTGCTGTAGACATGGATGAAGTGCCTTGGTTCCCTAAGAAGATCTCTGACCTGGACCAGTGTGCCAACCGGGTACTGATGTACGGCTCTGCCCTGGATGCAGATCACCCAGTAAGTGTGTCTCCACTTAGACCCTCTAAGTCTAACAAGCTTCAAACATGTGTTTAAGTGGCAAACTTCACCTTTCTCTAGGTTAACTTAGCCAGGTTCATCACTTTTGCCACCGACTTAGAAAACCCCCCTGAGCTTTACACACAACAGCCTTACTGGCTTCAGAGACTAAAGGTCCTGCCATGTAAGGGTGCTACCTCTGCACATAAGACAGGCGCACTGAACTTTTTCACCTCTTAAGGACTGTGAATGTTAGTGCCTAAACAGGACTGTACGCCCTGGTAGTCCCTAAACAGGACTGTACGCCCTGGTAGTCCCTAAACAGGACTGTATGTCCTGGTAGTCCCTAAACAGGACTGTATGTCCTGGTAGTCCCTAAACAGGACTGTATGTCCTGGTAGTCCCTAAACAGGACTGTACGCCCTGGTAGTCCCTAAACAGGACTGTATGTCCTGGTAGTCCCTAAACAGGACTGTACGCCCTGGTAGTCCCTAAACAGGACTGTATGTCCTGGTAGTCCCTAAACAGGACTGTATGTCCTGGTAGTCCCTAAACAGGACTGTATATCCTGATATAACCTGACCAGGATGCCTGATATTGATGTATTAGCACATACACTTTGCTGCTTTGATCCAACTCACTGATTATCTCATTGATTTGTCTGTTTACAGGGTTTCAAAGATAATGTATATCGTAAGAGGAGGAAGTATTTTTCAGACCTAGCCATGAGCTACAAACAGTAAGTTTATGTGATAAGATAGTGTACCTTCTGTGCCTCTGTATTTTATTTACATACATACTGTATGTATGTGTGTGTGTGTGTGTGTGTGTGTGTGTGTGTGTGTGTGTGTGTGTGTGTGTGTGTGTGTGTGTTTGTGTGTGTGAAAGGTGGGTGCGCAAATGGGTGTATATTTGAATAATATGAATGCCTTGGTAGTTCTATATTGTGAGTGTTTGCATGTGTGTGTATGTGTGTGTGTGTGTGTGTGTGTGTGTGTGTGTGTGTGTGTGTGTGTGTGTGAGGTGACTAAGTTCTGTGGACTAACACAGGCAGCAGATGGCGAGACAATAGAAGTGTTACATAAGTTCACATACTCAGTGCATGACAGAAACCAGCAGGAGTCATAAATAGACCTACATACTGTATCAATTGAAAATCTAATTTGGAATCATGGTGCAAAAAGTATTTATAATAATATAATATTTATAATAATAATTGTATATATTTAATAATAGCTAGCCTAAATGTAAGGTTTTATTTGGGCCTCTAAAATTGCACTTTAGCTTATTTCTGATAAATTAAAGTTGAATATTAGAGAACAAGGTACAATACTCCATTTAACCATTCTATGTCCCCTTAACAATGTTACCAATTTTTTGAGGTAATGAGGAATAGAGGCCTGTCCACTGTAGTGTTGTTAAGCTCCTATGGCCCTCTCTCTCTACTGCCCCCTAGTGGAGAGGCCATCCCACGGGTGGAGTTCACAGAGGAGGAGGTGCAGACGTGGGGGGTTGTGTACCGGGAGCTGAACAAGCTCTACCCGACCCATGCCTGCCGGGAGTACCTCAAGAATCTGCCCATGCTCTCCCAGCAATGTGGATACCGTGAGGATAACATCCCACAGCTGGAGGATGTCTCACGCTTCCTCAGAGGTACACACACACACACACACACACACACACACATTCATGCTGTACACACACACACACAAGCACATACACATACATGCTGTATACACACACACACAGACACAAAAGCGTGTGCACTAACACGCAACCATATGCACGCCAACACACAAGCACACACACACACACACACAAACAGAGCATACAAAGACTATATATTTTGTGTATGTGTGTATGCATGTATACATTTGAGTGTGTGTGTGTGTGTGTGTGTGTGTGTGTGTGTGTATGCATGTGTGCTGCAGAGCGTACTGGCTTCACCATTCGGCCGGTGGCTGGTTACCTGTCTCCACGTGACTTCCTGGCCGGTCTGGCGTTCCGTGTCTTCCACTGTACCCAGTATGTGCGTCACAGATCAGACCCTCTCTACACCCCGGAGCCGTGAGTACACACTTCTGCAGATTTTTCATTAGTAGAATATATCTGCAATATGTCTATTTTAAAATATTTATATTTGCAAGTATAAATGATGTGTTTGTGTGTGTGTGTGTGTGTGTGCACGTGTTTGCCTGCATCTGTGTGTCTGTGTTTGTGTGCATCTGTGTGTGTCTTTGTATATGTGTGTGTCTGTGTGTGTGTGTGTGTGTGTGTATGCATGTGTGTAGAGACACATGTCATGAGCTGTTGGGACACGTGCCACTATTGGCAGAGCCCAGCTTTGCTCAGTTCTCCCAGGAGCTCGGCCTCGCTTCCCTTGGCGCCTCCGATGACTCCGTCCAGAAACTCGCCACCGTGAGTCATCAGCCAATCAGATTACAGCTCCTTATGTCATCAAGCAATCACACTACAGCTCATCCTGTCATCATCCAATAAAACTACAGTTTGTTACATCAGCATCCAATTAGATTTCAGCTCATCACATCATCATCCAATCACATTACAGCTCATCACATCATCATCCAATCACATTACATTTTACAGCATCAACATCCAATCAAACTCATCATCATCCAATCACACTACAGCTTAAAGGAGAAATCTGATCGTGGGATGTATTGCAGCATCATAACGAGTCAGAATGTTGGAAGGCAAAACTACACAAATCTGATGCATTCTAAACAAGCCTGCTTTTAGCCAACTCTACCTCTGTACACTCTGTATGCCTCATTTTAAATTTAGGACCCTTATTATAGTACCAATGAAGTATGGGTCAACGTTAACCATTGTTGATGATTTAGAAATAGCGATTTCTTTTAATACCAACCTAACGCAATTCCCTTAGCAATAACATTGTGAACCTTTTGGAAGAATTGTCTAAAAGAAATGCATCAGATTAGCATGGCATAGTCCAACGCTAGTCATGTTGCAACATACATCAAGTTCATTTCACATTGGATTTCTCCTTTAAACTGCATCATAGACGGATGTCAACATTATGATGCCATTATTCTGTTTTGCTTGCTTATGAATTTAGCTTACTTCACTTTGCAGTGGTTAACCCTCCCTCTCTCTCTCTCTCTCTGTCTCTCTCCCTCTCTGTGTCTCTCTTTCTCTGTCTTTCTTTCTCTCTCTCTGTCTTTGTCTCTGTCTCTCTCTGCCTGTCTGTCTTTCTCTGTCTCTGTCTGTCTCTCCAGTGTTACTTCTTCACAGTGGAGTTTGGTCTGTGCAAACAGGAGGGCGGACTCAGAGCATATGGAGCCGGCCTGCTGTCCTCCATTGGTGAGCTAAAGGTAAACATCAGCTCAGCCCACCACCGCCACCAGTGCCATGCTTACGCCCACACAGCATGTTAGAGTTAGGATCTGAGGCTAATGTCCATAAGCAGGTTGGACACATCAAACCTAAATATTGTGCACTACACAATACTAAAATCTTACCCTCATGCATTCAGAAAGTGCCCATGAATTGATAAAAAGCATATATGTATGTGCTGTACATTGATAAATCATATATTTATGTGTTGTACATTGATAAAGCATGTTTATGTGTTGTACATTGATAAATCACATGTTTATGTGTTGTACATTGATAAAGCATATATTTATGTATTGTATTTATTGTTATAAAGAACATAAAGAATTACAGTAGAGCAAACAGCATTTTTTACATTTTTTTACTCTGACAATGCGCCATCTTTTTCCAGCATGCGTTGTCTGGCAAAGCCAACATCCAGCCCTTTGACCCCGACCTCACGTGTAAACAAGAGTGCCTCATTACCACCTTCCAGGACGTCTACTTCCTGTCTGGGAGTTTTGAGGAAGCCAAGGTCAAGATGAGGTGACTAGATTGCTCCTTCCTGGTTCCTTCTCGTTTCCTACTTTAAGAGTCGTGCTTGGATGGAGGCTCTGGCCCAGCTGCAGCAATCAGGCTCGGTCTCCACTGACTTTTGCTTTTGTTTGTCTGCCCTCCAAACCCATTCATCTGCTGTGTGTCGCTCTGAGAGCTCTCGTGTCTCCCCAAACCCTCTCTCCCTCCGATGTTTATTGCTCCATGATGTACGTCAAATTCCTTTAAAAAAAAAAAAAAAACTTGTGTGGTAGATTTTGACGAAAGCATGTGCATTTGGAATTGGAAAGCTTCAACTTCTCTGTGAACTATGCATTTCTTTATGTCTATCACTACATGTCACATTGCCCATAACTATGGACATCCAATGGAAACCCAGGGTTAGTCCTCCTCTCTGTTCACTCTAAGCCTTACTCTAACCCAGATTAAGCCAGGATGCATTTGCTTTGTTCATACTGTACTGTATGCTCTGCTACTCCCCTTGTAAAGCAAATGAAAACAAATCGAACGCTGTCTTATTAATATGGATGAATGCAGTCATCATTGACATGTTAGGCCACTGAATTCACATCCACATTTTGTAACTTGTAATATAGATGGACAAAAATAAAAATAAAATAAAAATCATAAAAATAACAATAACAACTGAATGAAAATATATGTCACCATGTACTATACTATACAAGGAAATATACCTTACAATACAATATAAGATACTTTTGGTAATAGAACAATATATATGACTAAATTCTATTTATACTTTTTTTTCTCTTTTTCTTGCATCCTCCTTCTCTCTCCCTCTCTTGCTCAGGGAGTTTGCGAAGACGATCAAGCGTCCGTTCAGCGTGCGGTACAACCCCTACACACAGAGTGTGGATGTGCTGAAGGACATGCCCAGCATCAACAGCGTGGTGGAGGAGCTGAGACACGAGCTGGACATCGTGGGAGACGCCCTGCAGAGACTCAACCAACACATGGGCGTCTGATTACACCCACAACACACTCCCACATACTTATAGTCTAAAACACCTTCAGACCAGCTCTCCCCAACACACCCCTATACACCTGTAGTCTACAACACCTGGAGACAGGTCACCCCAACACAGCCCTATAAACCTGTAGCCTACAACACTTTGGATGTAGGTAACCCCAACACACGCCTATACACTTATTGCCTAAAGCAACAAGGGACCAGTCCACCCCAACACACTCTCATACACCTGCAGCCTGGGGACAGGTCACCCCAACACACCTCTGTACACCCCTATGAACCTGGGCTGCATCATCTCTAATCTGTATTCCTCCCATGAACCATAAAACACCTGGGCAACCAGGACAACCTGTGCCAACAACTTCCTCGCTCCCTCTCTCCCTTGACCATATGCCATCAACACACAGTACCCTCACCACTGTCTACTCATTCAGTACCCTCACCACTGTCTACTCATTCAGTACCCTCACCACTGTCTACTCATTCAGTACCCTCACCACTGTCTACTCACACAGTACCCTCACCACTGTCTACTCACACAGTACCCTCACCACTGTCTACTCATTCAGTACCCTCACCACTGTCTACTCATTCAGTACCCTCACCACTGTCTACTCACACAGTACCCTCACCACTGTCTACTCATTCAGTACCCTCACCACTGTCTACCCACAGGAGGCAGTGATGCCTCCTCTGCCACCTCTATGCCCATACCTGTGCCACTCCAATGCTCACATATATGCCCACCTCCACGCCACCAGCCCCCTGCCCACACATGTACCAACACACCCCCCAGTACCCATCATCATAATCTTCATCATCATCTTCATCATCACCCCCCACACCACTTGCCAAAGAATCACTGAGCACCAAAGATCCCCGGCCCAACTCAGTTGATCAGTAGGTGTAGCGTATTTCACGTGTTCAGTGTGTTTGATTGTTCTGTAGTATGTCTTTCCATGGAATGTACTAATGAGATGTTGATGTTCACTGAGAAAAGACTAATAAAACTAAATCATCAGTATGGACCAGTGAATGGCTGTAAGCTTTCTGCAAATGCCTTAGTGTATCAATGCACATACCATATGTAGCTTTATGCTCACATACATTACTAATATACACTCACACAAAACTGCATATTGCACACACACACACACAGACAGACAGACAGGAGTGTGTGCATGTGTACACATACTGTACACTCCTTGCAGACACACACACACACAGAGACAGTTGACACATACACACACACACACACCGCATGTACACACATACATGAACAGGTTGGGTGCGTGGGTTCAGACAGACAGACAGACAGACACACATACACGCACAGTACACAGACACAGACACACACACATATACATACACACACACAAAGACACACACATCTAGGCCAGACCTGTAGGGAGTATGGTGATGAGGTGGTGCTAGTATTTTGATTGCTGCAGGTCACCATGGAGAAATCTCTCACACCAACACACTGCTACACACGTTGAATGTGGACAATTATTACAATTTTTTTCTTACAAAATGGAAGCAGAAAAATCTCTTTCAAATTGCGCCTCTAATGACAATTCAACATTTGCAGCACACCAATAACATGCAGATCTTTCATATGATTTTGTAGCATAGATCTCTAACGCCAATGCATATTGCAGGGGGCAGTGTCCTCCACCAGACAGCAGGGGGCAGTGTCCTCCACCAAACCACTGCAGGTCTCATCTGCTCAGCTGGTTGAGGAGGACCTGGAAACTTGTGCATTACTGTATATGTAATATGTAATACACACATACACACACACACACACACACACACACACACACACACACACACACACACACACACACACACAGAGTGAAACTCATTGAGGACACAAGGACATAAAAAGAATGCTCTACATGTGTAGGCCCTACATCTGTTGTGCTGACAATGTAAGTTGCCTGTGCTAGCCTATTGCAAGTCTTCAGAAAAGGGTAATAGTTAACATTCCTATTGCCTTGGTATTTAAACTCACTTTGACTGATGTTTTGCTTTGTGGATAGCCAAGACAATTCCACCAAAAAAGAAAAAAGACATACAGATATTTCAACACGCTGAGAGTAAGTAGTAGCCCAGAACAGGCTGACGTTATTTAACCACACAATGCAAATGTATCATTACAAATGCTATATCACCAGTCTTTCCACTGTGGAGAGTTGTTAGACTACTGGGTGGAGGGGATAGGGGCACCACCCTTACTGGGAGTACTGTAAACGGTAAGTGTTTACCACCAGAAGCTCTTATTGTCCCCAGAGACCTGTTTAACAGGAACAAACAGCACACTGCACACACACACACACATACACACACACACACACACACACATATTGTTCACATGCACACACTGCTTGCAGACACACACACAGAGACAATACAGACCCCCATGATTATGATTGACTCCAGATGGTGGAGTCAATCATAGTGAAAAGGCCACTGACACAATGACACACGCAGACATCCATCACAGGACAAGCACACACACACAAACACACACACACAGATGCACACACACATGACCCAGCATTCCTGGCTTTTATTATGCTTTAAATTAAATAATAATCACCGTGCACATTTTTCACTTACCTTGACTTTAATGCGCACTCACACAGTTACACACAATGACAGACACACACACACACACACACACACACACACGCGCGCACACAGTGGTGGGTGCCCTTGGTTGTGAGTTGGGGAGGTGATGTGAGAGTGTGTGTGCGTGTGTGTGATGTGAGAGTGTGTGTGCGTGTGTGTGATGTCTATCATTGACCTGCCCTCATCTTTAGCCTTTCTTTCTCTCTCTCTCTCTCTCTCTCTCTCTCCGTCTCTTTCTCTCTCTCATCTCTTTTTTCTTATAGCTTCATCCCTCTTACTCAAACTCTGCTTGTTCTATTCTTCCTCTACATTTTCCTTCCCTCTTTTCTTCTCTCTTTCATTACCTTTTCTCTCTTTTCCCTTATCCCTCTCTTCCATCTCTCTATCCTTCTCATCTTAGGTTCTCTCTACCTGTTGTTCTCTCTTGTGATATTTTTTGGTTTGAGGTGTAGCATCCCTGCATCAGATCCTCATCATGTGTTAAGTCTATATAGCTGTACTGAGTGTCATTGGACAGGTACACCCCCCACACACACACACCTCCCTCTAGCAGAAAGTTTTAATATTACACACCACTGTCCACTCACTCAACTCACCTGCCTTTACTTAAATACATTAATTTACACACACACACACACACACACACACACACACACACACACACACACACACACTTAAGTGACAGTGTCGTGCTCCAGGCTGTAAATAGGAAAACTTGCAGCAATTGGGCTGGATTAAAATTACAGGGTGACTCTGTTCCACCACGAGTAGTGTATGAAAGACAAGGAGATGAGCAGTGTAATGCTCATAGGTTGGGCCTCTCTCTCTCTTTCTAATACACACACACACACACACACACACACATGATAATAAGCAGAAACAGACACATAGATGAGGGCAAATACATCATGATCTATGTTACATACTGGAGAGTTTTTGCATAGTAATGATGGGGTTTATTATGAAACACAGACATACACACACGCATACACACAGACACACAGACACAAACACTTGCATGTGCGCACACACGCACAAACACGCAGATGCTCGCACACACACTACAGTGTAAGAAGTCAATACCCCCTCAGAGCTTCCCCTCTGTCATAGTGCAACCTCTTTATGTCTCCACAGTAGAGCTTGGCTGAGATAATTGTCCCATAGTGAACTTTGACCCTTGACATTTCCATTAAGGCCTTTGACCTTTCTCTATAAACATATAGAGCACTGTATTTACATTGGAAAAACACAAACATAGTATATTATAACATTCTAACAATATAACATTATGTCATGGGAACTTGGTAGATGGTGAAAAATTAAACACAAAAGGTCATTCTGGGGTCATTTCAGGGTCGCCTCAGTCACAATCTGTTCTTATGGACCTCTGTCATGATGAAAATCTGGGTTTGTGTCCCACGCATCACCATGACGACGTTGGATTGTTTACTTATAAATTCATGTGTAAAAATACTTCCATCATTTAAATACGACAAGCAGAAATGTCAGTGTGATAACACTGGGCAACCATATTCTCACCTGTTAGTACTGTGTGTGTATGTGAGTGTGTGTGGTGATTCATTTGATAGCCCACTGTAAGAGTTTTAGCTTCAGACTCGTTAGCACTTCCATAGATGTATGATGACAGAACCCCCCACCCCCCAAAATCACAACTCCTGAAAATGCATAGAATTTAGACACAGGGACACACACACACACACACACACACACAAGTGTCACATGGAAACCATAGCAACAGAGCTGCGCCTCCTAAGCTTCCCTCTGGTTCTCTCTGAGGCGTGTGTGTTTTTAGACTGAGCTCTTTGATGATCTGCCAGAAGAGACAGCCTGTGCTGCCAAAACCATACACAGAAAGTAGATCAGGACACACACACACATACACACACATACATTTACTCTCTCTTTCTCTCTTTATATATATCAGAACCATAAGTGTGATCATAAGTGATTGACTGATCATAAGTGATTGATTGTATGCATGTGTGATGTGTGTGTGTGTGCTCATGGTATAGCAGTACCTCCCACTCAGTACCTCCCACTCCTGTGAGATTTTGTTGGATGGTGTGTGTGTAGAGGGGGTGAGTGTGTTTGTGTGTGTTTATGTTCATGTTTTGTATTTGGGTTAGTGTGAGTGTGTATTTTCCAGTGTTCCCATGGCAACATCTGAAAATCAGGTGAGATTCAGTAACATAACCCACAAATTAATCACCAGCAGATCTGGCTTGCTGGTGTGCGTGCATGCACTCACACATACATACAACCCCCCCACACACATACAAACACACACATACACACACACGCACACACACACACACATACACACACACAGACTTGACGTGTTCTTTGTTATCTCTCAGGTATATTCAGTGCTCATGAGTTGCCTCCTCTTGCAAGGCAGACATGAACAGAAAGACATAGAGAAAAGAGAAGAAAGAAGGATAGTGAGATGGAGAAAAGAGAAAGAAAAGAGGGGAGAGGGAAAGAGCTATTAGAGGGGAAACTGGAAGAGAAGCAGTTCACCAAAGAGGGCATGTGGGAACAAAAACAGCATGGCCTTTGGGAGCAGATCACAGGCTTGTGTTACTATGGTTACAAGCTCTGTTAGGTAACTGGGTTGCCATGGCGTCTGAACAGATCAAAAGCTCACGAGCAGAACAAGGAACCTGGAGCGTGGCACACACTTGTATACATACACACACACATACACACACACACTGATGAACAGCTGTAGACACAGATAGAATTAACTTGTTCAAAAACACTCCAGTTTCATCTGCATGGTCTAAACCAGAACAGTAGTAAACTTAAGACATCATTTAGCTCTGGGAGACAGCAGATCAGCACAATAAAAGATACATCATAGACTCTCAAATCAGACAAGCAAAACAGAACAGAACAATAGAACATCATGTAGGCCTGGAGTTAGGAGAACAGCAGCATAGATCATAGAACATCAGGTAGCCCTGGAGTTAGGAGAACAGCAGCATACATCATAGAACATCAGGTAGGCCTGGAGATGGGAGAACAGCAGCATAGATCATAGAACATCATGTAGGCCTAGAGGTGGGAGAACAGCAGCATAGATCACAGAACATCTGTAGGCCTGGAGGTAGGAGAACAGCAGCATAGATCACAGAACATCATGTAGGCCTGGAGGTAGGAGAACAACAGCATAGATCACAGAACATCATGTAGGCCTGGAGGTGGGAGAACAGCAGCATAGATCACAGAACATCATGTAGGCCTGGAGGTGGGAGAACAGCAGCATAGATCACAGAACATCATGTAGGCCTGGAGGTGGGAGAACAGCAGCATAGATCACAGAACATCATGTAGGCCTGGAGGTAGGAGAACAGCAGCATAGATCACAGAACATCATGTAGGCCTGGAGGTGGGAGAACAGCAGCATAGATCACAGAACATCATGTAGGCCTGGAGGTGGGAGAACAGCAGCATAGATCACAGAACATCATGTAGGCCTGGAGGTAGGAGAACAGCAGCATAAATCACAGAACATCATGTAGGCCTGGAGGTGGGAGAACAGCAGCATAGATCACAGAACATCATGTAGGCCTGGAGGTAGGAGAACAGCAGCATAGATCACAGAACATCATGTAGGCCTGGAGGTGGGAGAACAGCAGCATAGATCACAGAACATCATGTAGGCCTGGAGATGGGAGAACAGCAGCATAGATCACAGAACATCATGTAGGCCTGGAGGTGGGAGAACAGCAGCATAGATCACAGAACATCATGTAGGCCTGGAGGTAGGAGAACAGCAGCATAAATCACAGAACATCATGTAGGCCTGGAGGTGGGAGAACAGCAGCATAGATCACAGAACATCATGTAGGCCTGGAGGTAGGAGAACAGCAGCATAGATCACAGAACATCATGTAGGCCTGGAGGTGGGAGAACAGCAGCATAGATCACAGAACATCATGTAGGCCTGGAGATGGGAGAACAGCAGCATAGATCATAGAACATCATGTAGGCCTAGAGGTGGGAGAACAGCAGCATAGATCACAGAACATCTGTAGGCCTGGAGGTGGGAGAAGAGCAGCATAGATCACAGAACATCATGCAGGCCTGGAGGTAGGAGAACAGCAGCATAGATCACAGAACATCATGTAGGCCTGGAGGTGGGAGAACAGCAGCATAGATCACAGATCATGTAGGCCTGGAGGTAGGAGAACAGCAGCATAGATCACAGAACATCATGTAGGCCTGAAGGTGGGAGAACAGCAGCATAGATCACAGAACATCATGTAGGCCTGGAGATAGGAGAACAGCAGCATAGATCACAGAACATCATGTAGCCCTGGAGGTGGGAGAACAGCAGCATAGATCACAGAACATCATGTAGGCCTGGAGGTGGGAGAACAGCAGCATAGATCACAGAACATCATGTAGGCCTGGAGGTGGGAATCTTTGCAGAGTCGCCATGTTCTCAGTTGCTCCTCTAATACCTTGACTGGTCTAGTCAAGCGCAGAGGCATTCAGTCCAGAAACAAGCTCAACACAGTAGCTTGTGTGATCACCAGTTTATCCACATCTAAACTGGGCTAGATGTGCCCAGGCTATTCATTCATTCATATTATCATCTATGCAATAATCCATGCATATATCTATCAATTCATTCATCCAGCCACCCTTCCAAACTTCCATTTAATCATTCCTTAAGTCTCACTCCTTCATTGCCAACAAAAGAACACATTGGAGACAGTAGGTATATGTTGTTTTGATTTTTATTTTCTTTAATTAACCAATGAATTATGAGGAAAATGTCACAGTAGCCTTAGAAACTCTGATAGATACGCTGGGTGTCCTTTTGGTCCTCACTCACACACACACAAACATAACAGTAGGGATTTGTATCCAGTTCAAGCCTACAGTTAGTCTGCAAGTTGGGAAACTCTGGTGGTTTGCGTGAGGGGGTTAGAGTCAGGGGGTCCTTTTTAAAAAGAGTCCTTGAATGTGATTGAATAATTTATCAAATGTGTGAGATGAAATTTTTATAAGTACTCAACTTCAAAAGTTGTATCTACTATGCTTCCTTATGTATCTAAGCCTCTGCAGGCAGCATGCACTCATATATTACATTAAGCTTTACCAGCCATGGACTACTATACATTTCACCACAGTAACTTTACTTTTTCATGTAAACTCTGCATAGTTGCATGTGTGTTAGCACCTTAGCATAGCTAACCTCTCAGTGACTGAAATTATGAGAGACTGTGTGTGTGTGTGTTAGCCTGCTAGCTAAGACTTCATTCCATTTGTGAGGGACAGTTATGTAAGCTTTCAGATGACCTCGCCAGTCATGAGGCAGTGAGGTTCCAGCCACAAACACACACACACACACACACACACACACACACACACACACTTTCAAGCTAATACCTGACTAGAATGGAACCAGATGTAACACATTGCCTACTCTACTTGGATATTTGCAAACATTCACATATCAAGAGTATGAATGGTTATCTCTTGGCAACAAATAGGCCTGGAGTTAGCCTGCTGTCGCTATCATAAAGGATACAAGTGCTGATACCTTCCTTTGGGCTCACAAGCACTGCAGTATGTGGATGATGAATTAACACACATGCAGAATGGCACATATGACACGTTATCCATTGGACGTACTATAAAAGCTCATATGACTGAAACATAATAGAGTGTGTGCTTCATTGGCTTAAAGATGAGCTTTATCATTCCATTCTTTTGACTTTACATCCATCTTTCTTCCTTCCTTCTTTCCTTCTTTTGTTCCTTTCTTTCTTTTTTCTTTCTGTTATTCATCCATTATTTTGTTCTTTCCTTGTTTCTTTTGCTATATCTCTCTCAGATAAGGTCTTCATGTATGTGCAGAACTTAAGTTCAGAAACTCTTAGGCTGCACAGAACTTGTGAGCCTATTAGTGTGAGCTAACCCATAGCATGAGCAAATCTATTAGCATAAGCTAACCCATAGTGTGAGCTAACCTATTAACGTGAGCTAACCCATAGCGTGAGCTATGAAACAAAAGGTGCTAATCAGGAAGAATTCTTCTGGAGAGTACAATCTTATCTAAATGTGCATCATTAACCTAAGATGAGTTCAAACATTAGTTAAAGCACTGAAACTGTCTCCAAACACACAACAACACTTTCAAGACATGATAGTCTGAAACCCCATCTAGGTCACCAAGTTCGATTAAAATACTATATTACAAAAGTTATACAATACTGGCATGCTGGTGTATAAGTTCAACTTGGCATAAATAAGTTCAACTTGGCATAAATATACTTTTGAAGTGAAAATAGACCTTCCACAACTCTTATATATGGAAAAGATCTGTGTTAAGACTTTTCTTATCCTATAGGTTTTTAAAGCAAAAGGCAATATGCTACAAAAGACTCTGCTGAACTAAAAGGAATGTGACAGTCAGGAGGTGCAAACAGCAAAAAAGGCATCTCAGATGCGACGTAAGGGCACTATAAAGCAGGGCACTCTGTGTGTGTGTAGGTGTATTTGTATGTGTGTATCTGTATGCTTGTGTGTTTGTGTGTGTGTGTGTGTGTGCGTGTTTGTGTGTGTGTGTGTGTGAATGTATGTGTGTGTGTGCATGTGTGTGTGTGTATGTGTGTGTGTGTGAATGTGTGTGTGTGTGTTTGTGTGTGTGTGTCACTATTCACTACTGTGAGTTAAATTAAGGGAGTGATTGCCATAAACCAAAGAGGCTGCAAAAGGCAACACAAGTGTACTGTGCTCGTACAGTCTAGCAGTCTAGCTCGTGGCTCTGGAGAAAATCAACCCCCGATTTGGCTTTCACAGGCAAAACCTCCTCTGGGACTAGACTCTCCAGAGTACCTGTATCAAACCTGTATCAAACCTGTCAGATCTTAACCACATCTGGTGCAAAACCAGCATTAGCCCTGGTGTTGATATGGTCCAGTACCAGAACTAAACAGGCCAAAGCCTGTGTCAGAAGAGAACCAGATCAAGAGCTGATTGGCTCCAGACTATGCCATTATTTGGATTCTTTGCTAAGGGCTTGGTACTGACAGAGCAGAGAGATAGCACAGGCAAAGAACAAAACATTTACAACACATTACTACTATACACACCTATACATACAGGTCAAAGTTTATAGAGAAACACTCATGCACACAAATAGGTACACATAAAACTGATAAACTCTCTTTCTATCACATGCACACACACACACACACACACATACAAAGAATTACTTTCCATCTGTACACACATTCCCAGACACACATACAAACCTCCACGCAGACATACACACACATACACATACACATACACATACACATACAACACACACACACACAAAGGATTGCTTTCCAAATGGTTCTATCAGATATTTCACAGACAGAACATTCAGTTGCATTAGAATCCACAGACAAAGCAGGACAGAAAAGGAATCTTCCAGAAGACATGAGACAGGACAGGAAAGGAATCTTCCAGAAGACATGAGACAGGACAGGAACCTGTAGTCACATAATAGGGTATTGGTATGAGAAGTGGTCCAAGTGAACCACTTTATTCAGTAGGTGGCACGAAGAGGGCACTGTGTATGTGTGTGTAAGGGGCAGGTATGTGTGTGTGTGTGTATGTGTGTGTGTGTGTGGGGAGGGGTGTGGGGGGGGAGGCCACTGCCTCTGCTTCTCCCCCACCCTTCTCTGTGGCAGATAGTCTGCAAGCTTTTTACGATTTGGGGGAATATGGGCTGTTGGCCATGCACAGCGTGGTGGGGACACCACGGTTCATGACACACACAGACTCCGCATCTTGTGCTGCCCGGCCCGACGCTACAGACATGGAAGAGAAAAGAGACAAGAGGCGTTATTACCCAGGGTGCCCTGGGGCAGACGAAAGGCTGGAGGGAGAGATGGTGGATGGAGGGTGCAGGAGGAAGAGGAAGAAGAGGAAGAGGAAGTTACACGTTCATATCTGGGTTAATATGCTAATGCTAGCTTGCTAGTCATGGTAAAACCTGCAGTCTTTTACCATGCATAATATCTCATGCCACAGCAGATGCATCTGGTCTAGGTTCAACGTGTATATGATGCAGTTATACACAAACCTCGAAAAGGGTTCATATTTTTTCAGTTATTCATGTTCATGCATGTTGGCTTGTTCTTTTGCAGGTTTCAGGGTGTCATTGAGATGTTAATGGAGGTGGTTTGTCATCACCATGCTGGCTAATTCAGCTCTGCCATGCTAGTTCTATCAAAAGGGATGCACTTGTTCTTTTTTCTCTCTTTTTCACTCCTTTCTATGGCATGTGGAAACCCCTCCCATTGACCTTAAGGTCATGGCAAGGAATAGTATGCAATAAACCAGGAGGGAAATTAGGAAAAAATGAAATTAAAATAGCATTCAGTTAACCCAGTCAATAACAACAAAAAACCCTCTACTGACAGATTTCATACAAAAATTTATTTCATGCTAGAACTGTTTTCCTGTTCTGATTGATCTATTCACTTATGTTGCATAACATTTTGCATGCATTTAAATCCCCATTCCCAATTGCATACAATATTCTTATAATGTAAATATACATATCTATTTTGTTATTATTTTTCAAAATACTTTTTTTTCTGAAATGCTCGGAAAGGAGACTGCTGAGGAGAGACTATCCCTCCATACGCCCAGATGCCATTTTTTGTCCTTTTTTTGATCATTCTTTTTTCTTCCAAAAATAACACTGATAAAATTCTATACTTAATGATGTGAAATATGTAGATTCATGTAGTATCTATTCACCAATAACCATAGCATATAGCAAAAAATAGATAAATTGATTTAGCTTGTCTGATTTTTTTCATGAAGATCCAATAGCACAAGCATGCCAACAAAAACAAGAAAAAAACGAACTTTGCTGTTAAAACAGACATGTTGCTATTTTCGTTTTGTCCTCGCATGTATGATGGTCAATATGACCAAGCTGCCCGGTAAATAAGTCCTTGAGCAGAAACATAACATGGGGAACATGAAGATATTGGTTGGAAAAAAGTACACCTTCATTGAACATCTTAATTATGTGGCTACATAAAAGTTTTGTACAGATAGGCATAACAGCTATTTTTTCTGCTTTTGTAATATACCATGCTATACAACTCATGCTAAATAAACAAAGAAGAGTTCTCTACAGTTTTGTCTGCAGATACTGTAGGTCCTATCATTTGATCAGATTTTAATGATGTCTCACAACACAACTCTTTCCTGCCATTGCATCCCTAAGATGCTGAAGCATCTCCTGGGTTGTGTTTGTGTTTATTTTTATCCTTCCCCTGATGTTCATTCCAGAGAAAACAAAAATACACAAGTGTTCCTTTACTCTCCATGATGAGGGCATGAAAAAAATTGAGGATTGATCTTTTGTCTTTCACTGTTCACATGGATTAAAAAAAACGACATGCTTGTCATGAGGAACGATGTCATTGCTGAGTATCCTCCGAACTTCTTCTCTCTTCTCTCTCTTTCTCTCCATCAGATGGTGCGATTCCAGAAAGCTCTGCGATGGTCGTTTTTGTTGTACAACAGAACAACGGAGGAAGATCTCTTGAGCTGATCCTGTGTGTGTTTATGTCAAAGGATGGTGCACACTCTCACACACACCCTTCAGGTCACACTTAGAACTTCAGCCTGCATATACTGAACTAGAACCGTGTCCTCTTTACAGGGATCTGCAGTAGAGACACAAAGGTTGGGTGGACATTTTGCTTCTCCTCTTGGGTCACATTAAAAAAAATTATAAAAAAAAACATCAGTGTCTTCACAAAAATAAACTAAGACAATGGAAGGGAGAGCGAGTGTTGAACAGAGATAGAAAAACTCACAACGCGGTTCACAGAAAAAAAAAGCATTTTGTTCCTTCCTTCCAGAGACAGGTGGGTTCCAGAGACAGGGAAAGAGACAGAGAAAGAGAGATGGATAGAGAGGACAGTGGCAAAAGAGAGAAGAGGACAGCTGTGAACAGAGCCAGAAGAAGAAGAAGGACAGTCTCTCATACAGTTGCCAGCTCTTCCAGATGGGACAGGGACAATCCTTCTGAGAGAACACCCGCAGAGCTCATCCAGGAAGTGATAGTTTCAAAGTGTGTGTGTGCATGTATGTGTGTGTGTGTGTGAAAAGGTGTATGTGTATGTGAGTTGAGATTGCATCTGGACTGATAAGCACAAAACTGAGAGGACAGAGGGAGGGAGGGAGGGAGGCAGAAGACAGTGGCCCGAAAAGTAGCGAAGCAGTAAAGAGCAGAAAAAATACAGTCACAAAAAAACAACTGGAGCACAAAAAAGAGGGAGGGGCTGTCTCTCTAGTCTTGGCGCAGTGTTGGATGCTCAGGCAGGACATCAGGACAGCGTTGAGTTCAGGGCGGCATTGGGTCAGCCCAGTGCTGGGGCAGAAGGGACTAGAGGCTGGGGATGTGTGGGGATGTGTGCGCTATAGTAGAGCTTTGGCTTATGGGAGAAGCACGTCTTCAGAGCTGACATGTAGCAGCCCTTCCATTATGTCCTCCCCATGATAGGATAGTCAGTATGTGTGTATTGGTCAAACGTATTGCCTATCCACAAGGTTGTGGAGCTGACAGGGTACAATTACTTTCAGGGACTTCTGGGAGCCTAGATTAGTTGTGCAGTGTATTCCTAAGGTCTGTTATGGAGGTGGTTCTTAAGCGCTACCTATTCCTGATGTTTCTTGTTGTTGCTAATCTTGCAGGACATTTGAGGAGACAGGGAACAAGCAGACACAGAGAAGGTTTTAGAAAGATTAAAAAAAAAGATTGCATGAGGAAGATAGAAAGAAAGACAAGCAGGTCATAAAATGAATAGACTGGAGACTTCTGCAGACAGGGGACAGAACAGGAAGACAGACCTGTGCGACACAGAGGTGGGGCAGGATTCAGCAGAGAGGGTGGAGATAGCTAGACACAGCTGGTCTGCCGCCTGCCATTGGTCCATTCTCTAGAGAATGGAGAGGATGGGCGAGCGAGGTCGGCGCCGGAGACCCGGAGGACTTTTGGACCAAGCAGACGCCAACCCCGCCTCAGGCACGGTTCGGTCCCAGCAGGCGAGGGCGCCCAAGCTCCGGGACTTTGGGTAACCGTGGCAACCTTGGTTTGGTGGTGGGAAGAGAGGAGTCACAGTGGTGCCACGGAAACCACTGTCAGCTGCACCGGTCATCTCTTAATCTTTCCTGTTTTAGTATTTTTATTTGCATTTGTTTGTTTTTGTTTACTTTTGTTTGTTCGTTGTGCCTGTTTTTAAGTATTCCCTGGCAAGACCTCATAGGCCAGATACAGAGATTGACGTCTCATGCGGCTTGCATGGTTAGATGTCTCCCACACACATGCACAGAGAGGAGATCACAGGTCAATGAGCCTGCTGATGTCAGAGGTCAGAGGTTACTGGGAGAGAAAGTGCATCAAACTCTTCATTTAAGCTTCTTATATGATAATTGAGATTTCTAGATGGAAGTTTTTGTTTTAATTGTAGAAACTAACTAATATAATTTCTTTGTGCTGCATTATCAGAGCACAGAGCATGAATACTTAAATACTACAAGGTGCTAGATTGCAACCAAAACAACAGCTGTGTTTGCTGCTAGATTGCATCCAAACACAAAGTCATGTTTGCTGCTAGATAGAAACCAAACCCACAGTCGTGTTAGGTACTAGATAGCAACCAAACCCACAGTCGTGTTAGGTACTAGATAGCAACCATACCCCCAGTCGTGTTAGCTGCTAGATAGCAACCAAACCCACAGTTGTGCTATCAGATGAATTACTACACTAAACAAAACCTGCACTGCTACAAGTCAGGCTTCAGGTATAACCAGCGTGACTAATTAGAGTGGAGGCTGACTATAGTGTCTTCCCTCCTGCTTTGTCGTGGTTAGCCCCTCACACACCCACTCACCTGCCTGAGGTGAGAAAAGAGCCATAGAGCGCATGTTGTGGACTCCCTCAGGATGTGATTAGTTGCTCAAAAATAGCATAGAGGGAAACAGAGTTCCCTGCTGTGTTAGCAATGAGAGAGAGAGACGAGAGAGGGCTATTTTTTGAGGCGTACAATGACAACTGTCTCTCTGTCTCTGATTGGACGAAGGCTCTATATTTGTCTCTGATTGAACAATGACTCTCTATCTGTTGGATTAGTTGACAATTCACATTTTTGTCTTGTGTGATTGGATGATGGCTCTGTGGAGTCAGTTCTGATTGGCTAATGAAGTCATGCACTTCCTCTATCACCTGTATTGCCCTCTGACACAGCAAGACTGTGACATGCAGGCAGACCAGCACATGGGAGTCAAACATGCACACAACACAGCACACACACACACACATTCACACACACGCACAAAGAGCAACAGATAAAAAAGATTAACACTGCACACCAGATGCAGAGCACACACTCACACACACACAAACAAATAAACAATGCACCAACATACAGGTGCAAACTATGTATATGCATATCACTCACACATAAAGCCACAAAATACACACACACACTCACACATAAACACACATACACACACACTCTCAGCCATACATACATATACACACACCCAAATATTCACACCAGTAATCACACAAAACATAAACACATTCATACATACATATAAACATACACACACACACATACACACACCCTTAGATCTCGACATAATGAAGCTCACAAAAT
>JAIFZK010000004.1:21495000-21505000 GCA_027481765.1 Tenualosa thibaudeaui | reverse complement strand
GTGACAGACTGGCTGGCAGTCTGGGTGTGTGTGTGTGAGAGAGAGTGTGTGTGTGTGTGTGTGTGTGTGTTTGAGAGAGAGACAAAGAGAGAGATAGTGACAGAGAGATAGAGGGAGAGACAGAGAGAGCAAGAGAGTCTGAATCAGCAGAAAGGCATTCAGGCATTCATTACAGCAAGCCCTATCTTAGTACCACACAAAGAGAAAGAGAGAGAGGGAGAGGGAGAGAGAGAAAGGGAGAGAGAGAGAGGAGGAAGGTAAAGTGGGAGATTGGTAGGAAAAATAGAATAGCATATGATGGAGTGATAGATTGCTAGGGAAAAAGAGGATAGCATATGATGGAGTGATAGATTGCTAGGGAAAAAGAGGATAGCATATGATGGAGTGATAGATTGCTAGGGAAAAAGAAAATGGAGAGCGGTAAGAGAGTGATGAAAGGAGAAGACAAGAGATGGTGGGACACACAAAGACTACAGAGAGATGAAGAAAAGTGTAAGATGCGTTTCTGCTTGGCTCAGCTGTTTCCTGTCTGCTCCTACCAATGTGTGTGTGTGTGTGTGTGTGTGTGTGTGTGTGTGTGTGTGTGTGCGTGTGGAGCAGAGCAGAGAGGAAGGACAAAAGAGATCTAAGAGGGAGTGTTACTGAGATTTACACTGAATTACAGGCACAGATTAACAATACGTTAAGCTGCAACCAAATGAATTTGCAATGCATAACAGAAGTCATCTCTATCCAGACGTGAGTCTTGATTCTCTCTGTTCCTGACAGTACACACCCATTCGGGCTGGAAAAATAATAGTTTACTTTTGCATTTTTTGCCCACCATTGCATCGCAGAAGCATTTTGCCTAAACTAAATGGCAGTCAGCACAGGCAGCAAGGGTAACAACATTTCTAATGTGATATTTGTAATAATGGAAAATTAGGCCGCTAATTTCTCAGAGTTTCCCTACTACCCTGCAGGGATCACGTGACCGAGTCATGTGATTGGTCATGACATGGCACCAGTTGTGGGATTGTGTTTTCTGATGTTTTCAATTGCATTTGATTGCATTTTTGCAGTCCAGACATGTCGATTCTACTCCCGTTTTCAGAATCTGAGACATACGGCGCCTTTCAGATTGTTATGTCGAAACTGGTGGATTAATACGGACAAGGAGTGCATTCACAACAGAAAAGTTAAGCTTTCATTCTAAAACACATTATTGTAGATGCAGCTTAACTGGCTAATGGAATGGGTATACTTTAAGTCTTTCTCTCTTTCTCTCTCTCTCTCTCTCACACACACACACACACACACACACACACACACACAAACGTTCAGTTTCTAACTGAATAAAAAACCTTTCACACCCTATGGCTGACGACACAGTCTGACACATTTCAGACTAGTGAAGGAGGACAGAGGCTGGGGTCTCTCTCTCTCTTACACACACACACACACACACACACACACACACACACACACACAGACTGGAGGTCTCTGTCTGAACACATCTTTTAGATTAATGCTTATCTGTCATTGTCATAATCCAAAGTCCCCAAAAATCAAATGGCTCTTATTATCTGGCTACTGTTTGACTTTGCTGATGTCTTCTCCCCCAGCAGCAGAACAACCCAAGAGACACTATTCAGTATAAGCAGCAGAAGCTAAAGAACTGGTCAAGTAATTGGCAGACACCTCGTCTAACTCAAATATAGCACTATCATAACAAGCCAAAAAAAGCTACTTGCTTCTCTACAGCCCATAATGGTGACAGATTGAATTAGCAATGAAGGAGTCTGCTAAGTCTGCCAAGAGTTAAGAAGAGAGGAAAGGAGAGAAGAGGAGAGGAGAGAAGAGAAAAGGAGAGAGGAGAGGAGGGGAAAAAGAGAAGAGGAGAGATGAGGGAAGAAAAGAGAGAGCAGAGAAGAGAGGAGGGAAGACGAGATAAGAGAAGAAAGATGAAAGGAGAGGAGAGGAGAGAGGAGACTAGATGTCTAGCTGCCTCCTAAGGTCCCAGTGGTCTATCTGCAGTCCTACAGACCTGAGGTGCAGATTTGCTAACAGGTTCTCATTTGTTCTGGAGTTTGCTGCAAACTCTTTGTGAAAGATATGGTCTCAATAAGTTCTCTGTGAAGATTCTCAGACAATTTCAGAGGCTTACAAATGAGATAAACATACATGAATACTAAACCTCAAGTATCTGTTGAAATTTGAGGGGTGCCTGAGCTGAGCTAAGTCACCAGAGGCTTGTTCTAATTCACAAAACATTGGTAAACATTTAGTGAACATTTGCAAAGAGTTTTCTGTTTGAAAGGGTGGTGGTAGCTTAGCCATTCAGGAACCTGGCTGACATGTTAGCAGGGTGGGAATTGTGGATTCAAATCCAAGCTGTCGCCATTGTGCCCTTGAGCTCTTCAGTTTCTCTATGGGAGACTGGCTCTGAAGTAACGGATACATGTAAGTTGCTTTGGCTAAAAGTGTCCACATGATGCATAAGGGGAAATTAGGAAATACAACAGTTCTCAATTAACTTACTGTAAAAAAAAGTGTGGAGCAGAACAACGTTTACCGGTGAGATGAAATGTTTCACAGAATCTTTCAAATTTAACAGTTCAAGGTAAACATGCTCTCTGAATGTTTAGCATCTAATCAATTTTAATACATGTCAGCTCAATGTTCTGAGCCTGGACTTGGACTCAGACTGGGGTCCAGACTTCCTCTCTGGGCTCTCTTGGGTGAGATGGGTGTGTAGATGAGAGAAGGTGGAGTGTATCTTTGGATGAATGTGCCACTGTTTTTTTTTTTTAGTGTTGTACATCACACACACCTTTGGGGCAGCTGTGGCCCTTGGGTTAGGGATTCTGGCTTGTAGTCGAAGGGAGCTAACCCCTGACTGCTCCCTGGGTGCTGCTGTAGCAGGCAGCCCACTGCTCCAGGTTAGTGTGTGTTAGTGTGTGCTTCACTTCACTGTGTGCTGTGTGTGTTTCACTAATTCATGATTGGGTTAAATGGAGAGACCAAATTTCTCTCACGAGATCAAAAGAGTTTATATATATATATATATACTATATACCAAAACAAAACTGGGTAGTCAACAAGCTATGGTGCTATGATCATGCTATGATGTACGAAACCTGTGTGTGTGTGTGCAGGTTTGATCTGCTGCTGATGATACATGGAACATTATTGTGTGAGTGTGTGAGTGAGTGAATGTGTTTGACATCAAAAGATCAACTATTGACTGAGGTTCAGGAAGCTGCAACTGTTATGGTAGCTGGCAAATGAGAGGAAGGCAGCTGATTGGTTAGAATGTGAGATATGTTCATGCTTGATTGGTTAGGTATAAAGGAAGCCGTGCTGTCATGTCGAGCAGTGATTGGTTAAATAGTAGTTATCAGAGCAATTGGGGCAGGCAATTGGACAGAGCAGCACACTCTCAGCAGAGAGAAGGCAGGGGGCGCTAGTGAGTCAGAGAGGGCAGGCCACAGTGGGAAATGGGGAATGGGGAGGACGCAGAAGAAGAATAATGGAGGTTAACTTTGGGGAGTTGTTTGGTTGCTTTGTTGTTGTTTTGGTTAAAAAAAACAAACAAAAAACAACAACAAAAAACAGGAGAGGGAGCAAGATGGAGAAAAGACAGGGAGCATTCCATCATTCCATCATTCCGTCACTCTATCATTCCATCATTCCGTGACGCATGATTGCTCGAGTGGTGAGCTGCTACCGACACGCCCCTGAGGAAGACCCTACCTGCGCGGCCAGGGTTGGAGTCGACGGCCACCGCGGCGGCAGCAGCCATGCGCTCATCTTGAGGGGCAGCCAGGGGGCACGTGTCGCTCTGCGTGCTGTGGTGCGGAGAGTTGAGCGCCGACTTGCAGTAGTCAGGCGAGCCGGGCTGAGGCGCCCTCTTGATGTGCTTGTTCTTCTTCTTGGGTAGTTTCTGCTTGGCCATGGCCAGGGAGTAGTACATGCCAAAGTTGTTGACGATGACGGGCACGGGCATGGCGATGGTGAGTACGCCAGCCAGGGCGCACAGGGCACCCACCAGCATGCCCGACCACGTCTGTGGGTACATGTCGCCATAGCCGAGGGTCGTCATGGTGACCACGGCCCACCAGAAGCCGATGGGGATGTTCCTGAAGTGTGTGTGCTCGTTGGCGCGCGGGTCGTTGGGCCGGGCGCCGATTCGTTCGGCGTAGTAGATCATGGTGGCGAAGATGAGCACGCCCAGAGCGAGGAAGATGATGAGCAGGAGGAACTCGTTGGTGCTGGCGCGGAGCGTGTGACCGAGCACGCGCAGCCCCACAAAGTGGCGTGTCAGCTTGAAGATCCGCAGGATGCGCACGAATCGCACCACGCGGAGGAAGCCCAGCACGTCCTTGGCGGCCTTGGACGAGAGACCGCTCAGACCCACCTCCAGATAGAAGGGCAGGATCGCCACAAAGTCGATTATGTTGAGCGTGTTGCGCACAAACTTGAGCTTGTCTGGGCAGGTGACGATGCGCACAAGGAATTCGAATGTGAACCACAGCACGCACACGCCCTCAATGTAGGTGAGGTAGGCCACCGTCTCGGTCTCCTGGTAGGAGCGGGTGGTGTTGTCCACGGGGTCGGCCTCTGTGCGGTTGATGATAGGGTTGAACGCCTCGTGCGTCTCCAGGCAGAAGGTGGTGATGGACACCAGGATGAAGAAGAGGGAGGCGAACGCTATCCACTGCAGGAGAGAGAGAGAGAGGGAGAGAGGGAGAGAGAGAGAGAGAGAGAGAGAGAGAGAGAGAGGAAGGGGGGCGGAGAGAGATTGAGGGATGAGAGAAATGTGGTGGAGAGAGTAGAGGGGAGAACAAAGGAAGGAAGAGATAGAGGGATGGAGAGAGAGAGTTAGAGAGAGAGAGGGAGTTTGAGACAGAAAGGGAGGGAGGGGGAAAATAGGATGGTAAAAAGAGATTTAAGGGAGAAAGAATGAGAGAGAGGGAAGGGAGAAGAAAAGAAGATAGAGAGAGAGGGATGCAGAGTAAAAGGGGAGAGAAAGGGGTCAGATTGCCATTGCAGGAACAGTAATGACCACACACACACACACACACACACACGGGAACAGTAATAACAACTCTATAGCCTACTAAGTGCATGCAGCATCTCATTCACACACACACACACACACACACACACACACAGGGAAAGTAATAACACCTCTATAGCCTACTAAGTGCATACAGCATATCATTCACACACACACACACACACACACACACACACACACACACACACACACACACAATAATGTCCTCCTGTCTACCGTGTGTGGGTGGGTCTGTTCAATACCAACTTGCTGTGTGCAGTAAATGCCAGTCAGTTTGCACATGGATTTGACCTGTACCTCTTGCTGAGTGCACACATTAAGTTCTCTGTGATGAACGCATTGTGTTAAAAATGGAAGATGAAAACAAATCAATGGTATTTAGTTAGTATGTGGAGGGCAGGGCACTGACACTGAGAGTCAGCTGGGGAGGGTTTTGAGTAGACAGCTAGTTCAATTTAAACTCTACAGCTCACATATGTCAACAATCACAGATAAAGACACAAACACACACACACACACACACACACACACACACGCGGCCTTGGTTGTGTGCATTTCCCCTGTGGAGTTTCCTGATTTCACGGCGAATGCCAAAAGGTGTTTTATTTTAACACACAGCTGGCTGGCTCAGAGCTTATATGCAAACTCTCACAAATAGCACAATGTCTCTCATGACACATCACAAACTTACACACACACGCACACACAGACACACAATATGGAGTGGTGTTTTAACACACAGCTGTGAGCTGCTGTCGTTTGTAATTTAGTCTTGTCAGCAGCACATAGCCTGTAGTGCTAGCTGTATGTGTATGTGTGTGTGTGTGTGTGTGTGTGTGTGTGTGTGTGTGTGTGTGTGAGTGTGTGTGAGTGTGTGTGTGTGCATGTGTATGTGTGCGTGTGTATGTGTGTGTGTGGGGGGGAGTTGTGTAAGCCCACTTAACACCACTAGAATATTAAAGGGCTGCAGAGGACCAGAGAGGGAGAATCACAGAGAGGGTCCCCTGCTCAAGCCCTTAGTGTGTGTGTTTGTGTGTGTGTGCGTGTGTGTGTGTGTGTGTGTGTGTGTGTGTGTGTGTGTTTGTGCGTGTGTGTGTAAGGGCACGCCCAAGGCCACAAGGGTTTTGCACTCTGCTATGCTACTCTACTACTCTACAAGGGCTGCAGAGGACCAGAGAGGAGAATCACAGAGAGGGTCCCTGCTCAAGCCCTTAGTGTGTGTGTCTCTGTGTGTGTGTGTGTGTGTGTGTGTGTGTGTGTGTGTGTGTGTGTGTGTTGTGTGTGTGTGTGTGTATGGGCACTGACCCAAGGCCACAAGCGGCTGTATGGTGCTGACTCTGACCAGAATGCTGTACTCTACTGACTCTACCAGAAGCGGCTGTATGGTCCTGGACACAGAATGAGCGGCTGTTGGTACTGACACACACCACAGCACTGTATGGTACTGACACACACCAGAAGGGACTCTCTCTCTCTCTCTTTCTCTCTCTCTCTCTCTTACACACACACACACTGTGCTGAGCAACGTGAGTAAGACACTGAAGCGGCTGTATGGTACTGACACAGACCAGAAGCGGCTGTATGGTACTGACACAGACCAGAAGCGGCTGTATGGTACTGACACAGACCAGAAGCGGCTGTATGGTACTGACACAGACCAGAAGCGGCTGTATGGTACTGACACAGACCTGAAGCGGCTGTATGGTACTGACACAGACCAGAAGCGGCTGTATGGTACTGACACAGACCAGAAGGGACTGTATGGTACTGACACAGACCTGAAGCGGCTGTATGGTACTGACACAGACCTGAAGCGGCTGTATGGTACTGACACAGACCAGAAGCGGCTGTATGGTACTGACACAGACCAGAAGGGACTCAGCAGCAGCGGCATTCACCAGCCCATCACACACAACAAGCACCAATGGGACACTTTCTCTAGCAGTTGGTTCTACTGATACATGTCAGTTGGTTCTACTGGTACATGTCAGCTGGTTCTTCTGGTACATGTCAGCTGGTTCTACTGGTCCATGCCAGCTAGTTCTACTGGTGCATGTCAGCTGGTTCTACTGGTGCATGTCAGCTGGTTCTACTGGTCCATGCCAGCTAGTTCTACTGGTCCATGCCAGCTTGTTCTACTGGTCCATGTCAGTTGGTTCTACTGGTGCATGTCAGCTGGTTCTACTGGTGCATGTCAGCTAGTTCTAATGGTACATGTCAGCTGGTTCTACTGGTCCATGTCAGCTGGTTCTACTGGTGTATGTCATCTGGTTCTAATGGTACATGTCAGCTGGTTCTACTGGTCCATGTCAGCTGGTTCTACTGGTGCATGTCAGCTAGTTCTACAGTTAGTGCGGTTCTTTATCAGCAAATGGTTCTTTCTTTAACAATTCCACCACTGGCCAGAGATCTGTGGTTCTCTTCTGTCTTTCTTTAACAATTCCACCACTGGCCAGAGATCTGTGGTTCTCTTCTGTCTGCCTTCCAAGCTGGATCAGTGAATGGGCCGAGAAGGATGTCAGCTGACCATCACTTAATGCATTTACTCTCACACACACACATAGACACACACACATAGACACACACACATACACTACTCACACATACACACATACATACATACACACACACACACGCACACACACACATACATACACACACACACACACACATACATACACTATTCACACATACACACACACACTCAGCCCCCACCCCGCCATTCAGTCATTCCAAGAAGCAGAGGTCAGTCATGTGACTGGCCATTAATGGCGGAGACTGTGGTGCGAGCCTAACCGGATTAAACACTCTCAGGAAATTAGAGAGATGTATCCGTCAGCCTTTTATACTCCCCAGTGCTGGAAAAGCTAAGCTTTTATCAGGCTACACGCTGATCCATTAAGAGGGGGCTCGGCCATGGAGAGTGACTGACATAATAATGGGAGACTCAGTCATTCCTATCGCTTAGTCTGGGACAAGACTGCCTTTCAGCAGCCGCTCCCTCAGTTTGATAACACACACACACACACACACATACACGCACACATATGCACACGCACGCACACACACATACACACACCACACGCATGCACACACATGCACATTTACACACACACACACACACATGCACATATACACACACACACATACACACACACACACACACACACCATACGCATGCACACACGCACATACACACATGCACATATACACACACACACACATACACACACACACACACACACACACGTGCTCACACATGGCCTAGGATGTCTGGGAAGTGTCTGAAGTGTCTGGTGCTCCCTCAGGAGCCACTGTTAGACAGGGCTAATCTAAAGAGTGCTAAAGAATGATACAGGATTCAGAAAGGCACTCAGATAGCTGATGCCATAAATATGATATGATAAATGATACCAGAGTGGGAAGTGATTCAGTTATGAATATTATGGTTTGCTTTGTTATCAAAGGGTTTTTGTTCATTCCCTGACCAGTGGACCATGGCTGAAGTGCCCTTGATTAAGGCACCTAACCCCTCACTGTGCCCTTGATTAAGGCACCTAACCCCTTACTGCTCCCTTGATTAAGGCACCTAACCCCTTACTGCGCCCTTGATTAAGGCACCTAACCCAACCCACCTAGCAGCCCACTGCTCCAGGTTAGTGTGTGTTAGTGTGTACTTCACTTCACTGTGTGCTGTGTGTGTTTCACTAATTCATGATTCATGGGTTAAATGGAGAGACCAAATTTCCCTCACAGGGTCAAAAGAGTATAGATCATTATTATTAAAGAGCAAAGTTTTGACAAGGCCAGGTAGACAAAGACACACACACACACACACACTCACAGAAAAAGAGATGACACCCTGTGTGCAGTGCTGTTGTGACACCCTGTCAGTGTGCTGTGGTGAGCAGGGTAAACAGACAGTTGTGGGGAGATGATAACACTGTGCTGGATATGAAGGGATGGCTGCTGAAACATGAGCTCCCCCATTACGGCAACAAGAACATCATGTTCTACATGCACCTGCCACCAGCACCGCAATTCTCACCTCATCAGGTTGCAGAGACTGTGTGTGTGTGTGTGTGTGTGTGTGTGTGTGTGTTGTATGTGTTTGTACTTGTGTGAGTGTGTTTATGTTTATGTTTGTTTATGTTTATGTTTGTTTGTGAATATGTGAGTGTGTGTGTGTTCTCATATTCAGGTAAAGGATATGATTAAAGAGACTGAAGAGGCAGCTAAGTAAGTACTTCAGTGCTGATCATATTTAAGCCTTTCAGCACAACTTTATCTGTATATGTGTGTGTGTGTGTGTGCGTGTGTGTGTGTTTGTGCGTGCATGTGTCTGTGTGTGTTGTATGCGTTTGTTCTTGTGTGAGTGACGTGCGTTTTTGTTTATGTTTGTTTATGTCTATGTTTGTGAATATGTGAGTGTGCGTGTGTGTGTGTGTGTGTGTGTGTGATTCTCATATTCAGATAAAGGATATGATTAAGGAGACTGAGGAGGTAGCTAAGTACTCACTCACTGTTACATTCACTCACTCACTGTTACACTCACTCACTCACTGTTACACTCACTCACTGTTACACTCACTCACTGTTACACTCACTGTTACACTCACTCACTGTTACACTCACTCACTGTTACACTCACTCACTCAATCACTGTTACACTCACTCACTGTTACACTCACTCACTCACTGTTACACTCACTCACTCAATCACTGTTACACTCACTCACTGTTACACTCACTCACTGTTACACTCACTCACTCAATCACTGTTACACTCACTCACTGTTACACTCACTCACTCACTCACTGTTACACTCACTCACTGTTACACTCACTCACTCACTGTTACACTCACTCACTGTTACACTCACTCACTGTTACACTCACTCACTCACTCACTCACTCACTCACTCACTCACTCACTGT
>JAIFZK010000004.1:21422500-21485000 GCA_027481765.1 Tenualosa thibaudeaui | reverse complement strand
CTACCTCTCTCTTTCTCTCTCTCTCTATGTCTGTCCTTCTCTTGATCTCTCTATCCCTCTCTTTACCTCTCTTCTTTGCTTTCAGCATCCCTCTCTCTCCACCTTGTTGCATTAATATCTGTTCCTCTGTCTCTTCTCTGCCTCTGCTATACTTTAATTATGGGACACCCCCCCTCTCTCACTTCTTTTATTTTCACTCTCTCTCTGTTTCCCCAAGGGTTCCACTAGGTGCTGTTCAACAATCTCTCTTTCCCCAAGGGTTCCACTAGGTGCTGTTCAACAATCTCTCTTTCCCCAAGGGTTCCACTAGGTGCTGTTCAACAGTCTCTCTTTCCCCAAGGGTTCCACTAGGTACTGTTCAACAATCTCTCTTTCCCCAAGGGTTCCACTAGCGGCTGTTCAACAATCTCTCTTTCCAAGGGTTCCACTAGGTGCTGTTCAACAATCTCTCTTTCCAAGGGTTCCACTAGGTGCTGTTCAACAATCTCTCTTTCCCTCCTTATCTCTCCTTCCCTCCCTCTCTCAACCGCCCACCCCATCACCACCACCACCACCACCTTCTCTTTCTAACTTCCTTTATACGATGTCTGTTACCCATATGCAAGGATGGCAATTTTTAAAGATATATATTGTTCATTGGTGTTACAAAACAACTCTATCTACATGGATGTTCAGAACAATCAGAGAAGGCTATCAAGAACAAGAACATGTTACAGTAATCAAACAGATCTGAAAACACAGAGGGAATGTCGCAATGCCAAAACTGCCTGTTTTCCATGCCTATATGTTAACAATGAAACCTAAAAGTTTTCCTAAATTTCTACACTGACCAGAGTATTTTAAAAATAATCATTTTCAGTGACTGAAGACAGTGTTTGTATATGGACAAAAGACCAAAAGACTAAAAGACCAAAAAAAGACACCATTTTTTAAAAGAAATATACCTGCTGCATGCGTCCATGTGTCTCCACAGTGTTCTAAGATCTGTTAACTCACTATCTGAGTCTGTCTCGCTGCTCCAGCCCTGCAGCTGTGCAGTTGCTGACACATCTGACTCATCATACCTGTGCATCACTGGTACTGCACTGGTGCTCATTTCAATCCAGCGTATGGTCATCCATCACACCAACGTTAATCTCAACGTTAATCTCAATGTCCAGTTATCATTTCCATCATTTCACACACACACACACACACACACACACACACACACACATACACACACAGAGATGGATGGATCAGTGGAGTTGGTCGGAGCCGAGCCCAGCGGATATGCTGGGTGTATGACTCAGTCTAATGAATGACTGGTGTGTTGGCAAGCCTGAGCACATGGGCCATAAAGCAGCATTAAATGGCACAAACTGCCAGTGTAGATCACTGCTACTTCTGCAGCTCACACTTAGCTTACAGCTCCAGGCTCAAGACGCCTGTCAGGTGGCCTAATTTAGCTGATTGGCTGACTAAGACACCCTCGCTGCGCTTCATTGGCTGTGCACTCAACAAATGCTGCCAGCACTCATCTGCATTCCAGGTAGCTGGACCATAAATAAAGTCTGAGATTGCAGGGGGAGTTTAAGTACAGCAAGCGAGAGAAATATTTACGTTCAAAACCAATGTCATATCATGTGGTCAAACCGCCAGTCTACTTTGGGATGACCAGTGTAGTAGTTCATTCAGCAGTTATTCATAGAGACAGTGCTACTGCTGCTCTTGCTTAAGCTGACAGCGAGTTTGAAGTCAACCTCAGGCTGATCGAGGCACCCTCTGGAGTCATGAAATCAACCCTGACAAAGACTGATACAAACCCCTAACCCCCTCACCGATAGCCAACCTACATATGGTATCACTTGCCAGGTGTCTAATAGACTGGAGACACTTCCATTAATACTTAAGCATTTTGACGACCCTTTTATCTTAAGCAACTTACAAAAAGAGGATTAACATTCAAGGTATATTGCAGAGGAGACCTCATATGAAAATGCTTCTGGTTATTAAGGTTTTGGATTTCCATTTCTGGCACTATGTGTGTAAGCATTTGCAAATAAGCCATGTAAGAAACATAATTTTGGTGTTGGGGTGATCCTGTATGCAAAGAAAACGTAAACATTGTAGAAATGCATTCATTGACTACATATAGTGTGAAAAAACAAGAAATGTGTCAATCCTACAGCCAGAACAGGCAGATGGTGTGCAAATTACATTTGGTTTTTAAAAAGAGGCTGACGATCAGACAAAAGCTTGTTTGAAAGATTGAAAAAAAAAAACTGTAAATTCATATTTCTCTGTATCTGTAAACTGAAGGAATGTGCAGAAAGAGGATTAACATTCAAGGTATATTGCAGAGAAGACCTCATGTGAAAATGCTTGTGGTTAACAACATCCAGAGAGTGTCAGAGGCTTAGAGTCCAGAGGTGTGGGTAAATGCTCAGAGTGAGTGTTGAGACATCAGACTTAAATGTTTGATAAAAAAAAACAAAAAAACAAAACATAAAGTAAACAGCCAAACCAAAAACCTCCAAGCTAACCTATGGAACTCCCTGCATGTGTATCAAGAATCACATTACATGGAAACCTCTAAACAATCTGAGAGTGTTACTGTCCATTCAGAGTGGTGCTGATGATGCCAAAGCCATCCCTGAGTTGGGTACTTTCACATTGCTACATTAACATTGGGGGTATCAAGGGGCAAAGGTGAGGCCCCCTGGGGGAAATGAGGGCAGTTGTGCCACGACAAATGCTGAGGTGGTCACTTCACAAGGATGCCCGTCTCTAACGTGCTGTCCCACTGCCAGGCACCTGCTGCAGGTACCAGGTGAATTTATACCTTATCACTAGAAGAGACTTTCAGCACCAAACTCTCTGAGCAGCTGAAGCAGAGTAGCAATGCAGGAGGTCTGATGGACATTTCCATTTGCATTTATGCATTTAACAGATGCTTTTATCCAAAGTGCCTTACAAAAAAAACGATTAGCATTCGAGCTACAACACAATTAAAAACCTGACTAAGGTTTTTAGGTCAGAGAAAAACTCTTTAAATAAATAAATAAATAATCTGACATTTTACATAAGGAGTAACTCATAGTTTGTAGGTTTTAGCTGGGTTTGGTTTCTAACATAGGTCACCTACATCACTGTCTTCAGTAATAAGTGAGATCTTTTTGAGATATATGATGAGCAGTAAGTAAGCTTTCTTTTATACTGCACAAGCTACTTTCTCTCACTCTAAAACATCTCACTCTAGATGTTCTACTTTTCACTTAGGTTACACACACACACACACACACACACACACACACACATTCACACGGGCAGCCTCTCCTGTCGATATCCAGGCCGAGTCCCTCCTCCGCGAAGCTTCAGTGGTGCCTCACACCCACGCTCTATACTCTCCTGAAACTCAACCTGACCTCCCAGTGCCCACGCACACATACACACACACACCCATACACACCTTCACACTCACACATACACACACACACACACACAGCCATACACACACACCTTCACACTCACACCTTCACACTCAAACACTAACACACACACCCACACACTCCTTTGCACACACACACCCACACAGTATAATTGCTACAGCTTTTGCCAATCATTTTAACACTCAATACAATGTCCACTTTTCAAAACTGTTCATACAGTGTGTTTTACCAACACACACCCCACATTTGCTGCAAAATACACCACAGCCACCAAAACTCTTCATTCTTCACCCCAAAATTACTAATGCTGCTGTAACTATAGAACATGCTGTCACTCAGCAACACGTCAATGTGTAGTAACACAAAAACAGAAAACATAAAATATAACTTTCTCAAAAAGTTGAAAATGTTAAATGTTAAATCTTCTTTGAAAGCTTGAAAAAAAAACTGTAAATGAATGTTTCTCTGTATCTGTAAACTGAAGGAATGTGCAGATGAAAATCACAATAGAAGAATATCTCCTAAATGACATACTGCTATACTACTTACTGCAATACATAAGACATGGATAGTACCACTGCTATACTACTTACTGCAATACATAAGACATGGATAGTACCACTGCCAGACTCCTTTGTATCAAGTGAATTTGTGTGTTTGACTTGTCAGCTCATTCTATCATGTGGTTCACTACAATGATGGCTCTGTTATGTAAAACCAGTACAGCAGTAAAATGTTTACACATTTCCTTAGTATAAAGAAATCTAGCAATGGTACACAGCAGACTTTCTAAAAGCTGTTTGCTGTAGTCTAGGAGTGCAGCAGTGGATTTACTATGTTTTGTAATTTACAGTGTTCTGTAGTGTAGTATATTTTGGAACAGGAAATACAATGTGTGTACTAGTGTACCATGTTACCTTGTCTCCTGTTCTGCATGTTGCACTGCAAAAAGGTCAGGGGTCATTACATGGGTATTACATCACTTGAGGTTCTCATAACCTCCCACTACAAACTGAGATTTTTCACCTGCCTACGTCATAATGCTCACTGGTAGGCTAGGTAGGCTGAAGTGAATTTGTGTGTTTGACTTGTCAGCTCATTCTATCATGTGGTTCACTACAATACAGAAAATACAATGTGTACAGTATATTAGTCTACCATATTACCTCGTCCTCTGTTCCTGCATGTTGCACTGCAAAAATGTCAGGGGTCATTACATGGGTATTACATCACTTGAGGTTTTCATATCCAGTTTTCCTTGACTGCTTTGATGCAACAATCACTTTAAAATCCACAAATCAGTTAAAGCAAAGGCCTAAATAGAAGCACTCTGCCCAAGATCACACATTTTGTTTGCAAAAGGCTCTTTCACTGACAAAACATTTAAAACATGCAGCAAAAGCTTTTTTTTCTTTCAAACCACACCGTGGTCAGATCAGTGAGTATTCAGTCAATCATAACACAAAGGACAAAATGTAAAACTTTCATCATTTCTATTTGTTCCTCCTGCATTTCCAGTAACTGTCATTGGCATGCAAGACCCTTCTTTATCAAAACATGGAAACTTTCACAATTACTCTTCAACCCACCCAAATAGCAAACAGCAAAGGTGGAATCTTATATGCATGAAGAATGATTGTGGATTAAAGTATTATGGAGGAGGAGATTTACACACTGACGTTAGTATTTCATATGTCTGCAGACAATATCTATATTTTGGCTGTGAATAGATTACTTCCAGTTGTTCAAGCTAGTTATTGAATGGAGTTTGGGAACTTTCTAAAAAAAGCTGTATTAAATGTTTTGAATGTGCTAAGGGGTTCTGCTGTGCTAAGTGAGAATGAAGATCAAGTGGATCCCAGTTTCACTAAGTGCTTCTTAGCAAACAAGAAAATCTAATGTGCCACTATAACAAGTAATTCTTGTATATAGGGCAAATATGTAAACAGAGCTGAATGTAGATTGACTGAATATATTGTATTTTATTTCTGTTAAGTTTTGAGAAAGCAGACATTGCACTGAGACAAATGTGATATAATTGGTGAAATCTGTAATTGTGAATTGACTTTAACATTTTATTGCTTAAATGGTGACATGCTACATGACTGAACGTCATCTAAACTATTACTTTAATCTGACGGTATACTGAATCTCAATCTATATAGATGGCAGTGCAGTCCTATGCATCTGTTTGTATGGTTGCAGTGAAGGCCTATGGCTACGACCCAGCCATGTGTGTATGTATCTGTGTTTGTGTATATGCATGTATCTGTAAGGATGCAATTCAGTCATATGTATGGTTGTGTGTATGGCTGCCTCAATACTCAATAACATACACGGTCGGCTGTCTACAAGTATGGCTGCCTCTCAGTCATAAGTAGAATATGTATATGTGTGGCAGCAGCATAGTCATAGGCAGTGTGTGTGTGTGTGTGTGTGTGTGTGTGTGTGTGTGTGTGTGCCATGGCATGGTTGCAGTCCAGTCACATGTGTGTACCCTGCCTAGGCTGTCAAAGACACTCACGAACACACACTCTCCCATCTTCATTGTCCAATATGCACACAGCAGACACACTGTCAATAGAATATGTTGTTTGAAACACACACACACAGAAACAAAATCAAATGCAATGGCTGGAAAACATATGGCTATGTCATCTGACCCCATTCTGACACACACACACAGTCTCTCTCTCTCTCTCTCTCTCTCTCTTTGACACACACACACACCAACTAAACATTCTCTAACACACACTCTTCTGTAACACACAGTTTTTCTACTGCAGACAATCTCATATGTTCTAATACACACTGTAGAAAACACACACTAACACACTCTCTCTTTGCTTCTAAAATATTCTCTCTCTCTCTTGCTCTCTCTCTCTCTCTAACACATACTCTCTAAGAAGACCTGCAATCACCAGGTCTATTTGGAGGTTATGAAGTGACAGGTTTCCTCCCTGTGCCAACCACCTCCCCTACCAAAAACACACACACACACAGAAACACATACTCACACACAAACACACACACGCACACACACGCACACACACACACACACACACCAACCTCTCCCTCTCTTTGCCGCCATTCCCGTTGCTGTGGTAACCATTGGTGATTTGATGAGCCTGGTGGAGCGTGGTGATTTCATGAGCACAAGCACACATGCAGTCACACATACACACACACACACACACACACACACACACACACACACAAACAGTATGAAATGTTATACCTGCATCACACACACACACACTCACGCACACACATGCACACACACAGTCACACATACACACACACACACACACACAAACAGTATGAAATGTTATACCCACATCACACACACACAAATACACACACACACACACGCACACACACACACACACACACAAACAGTATGAAATGTTATACCCGCATCACACACACACAAATACACACACACACACACACACACACACACACACACACACACACACACACACACACACACACACACACAGTGTGAAAGCTAATACATGCATCAGTTTACCTGTCTGTCCCTAACTGATCTGATCTGAATGATTTTTTCTTGTCCATTTGTCTGCATCTGTCACTTCAGTGCCCTCTTGTATCTATTCATCTCCTCCATCATTTGTTTTCTTCTCTCTATCCATCTATTCTTCTATCAGTCTCTCCCTCTGTGTCTGTCCATTCCTCTCCCCCTTTGCTCCTGTTCTCCTGATGTCTCTACAGCTGCTGTCACCATGCTTTCATTAATCATCCATGTTTGGGACACAAATGACCCCACCCCTCCTGGAGATGACCACACCCCCAGAGATGACCCCACCCCTCCAGGAGATGATCCCACCCCTCCAGGATATTACTCCACCCCTCCTGGAAATGACCACACCCCCCATAGATGACCCCACCCCTCCAGGAGATGATCCCACCTCTCCAGGATATTACTCCACCCCTCCTGGAGATGCCTTGATAACAGGCAAAGTAATTCTTTCCGTTCATCCATCCATCCATCCCATCATGTACGTACAGCATGCTCACACATAATGCCTCTCAGCTGTATTCTCCAAATCAGACTGGATGTATTATCAGTACTTTAATTTTCAAGTTTGGACTGAAGTCGGTCAACTTGAATGCTAACTTCAGTGGATATCCGGACAACCCGCCACTTAGCCATTTGTGGCATTTATTTGACCTATATATTTGTGACGTATATATTTGACCTATGTATTTGTGACGTCAACAATGTGGTGGAGCCGCTGCTTGAAACTGGATGATCCTGGTTCAATATTATTAATATATTATTCAGTTCGGTTCAATATTATTAATATATTATTCAGTTCAGTTCAATATTATTAATATATTATTCAGTCCGGTTCAATTCCCTGCGAGTTATATTGTGAGCCTGTGTGGCTTTAGATAAAAAAGGTATGGATCATACAAAAAAGGTATGATCCATAAACACACCCAAACCAGGGGCAGATTACAGCCCTACTGCCCCATCCCACCCACCGCCCACCCCCCTGCACACATACACACACACACACACACACACACAGGGCAGGAGGAAAAACAGAAGGGAAATAGAACAGTCTAGCTGTCTAGGATCTGCTCAGAGTGCATTTTTTTCTTTTCACGCTGATTCTGTCTTCTGCAGAGATTTTTCTTTTGGTGTGTTGGTGTGTATATGAATATGTGAATGTGTGTGTGTGTGTGTGAGTGTGTGTGTATGTGTATGTGTGTGTGTGTGTTATATTTGTTTGATTGTGTGTGTGTTTGAGTGTGTGTGTGATGGGTGTGTGGGTCATGTGATTAGTGATGATGCTTGGTGGTGTTAATGAGTCTCCTCTCACTCTCTGTGTGGAATCTAGTAAGACCCATTTAGCACAGCTGAGACACACACACACACACACACATTTTCTCTCTCTCTCTCTCTCCCTCTCTCTCTTACACACATACACACACACACACACACATACACGCACACAGGTGTGTGCGCACACACACACATACACACACATACACACACACACATTCAATACTCTATGTACACCACCAACAACCACTGAAGCCAACAACCTTCATCAATGGTCTTGTAGTCTAAGTAATTAGATTTGCTGTATGGCCTATTTGTGCCCCGCTGTAATTGTGTCAGTGAGAGGCAGGCTAGCGGATGAAGTACAGCAGTACAGCCAGTGAGTGATGAGAGCTTGTTGAACACTCCATAGCAGAATAATTGGCGGAATGCACTAATACATGCACTAATTCTGCACTCAGAAATGCACTAATCCTCCCAGTCAGAGTAGCAAGGAGTTGGGAGAGAGAAAAACATGGAGAAAATGGGGGGGTGACACACACATTCTGTCTAATACACACACACACACACACACACACACACACACAACACACACGGTCGCACATCTAGACGCAGACAATAAACACACAGATGCACACTCTAACTATCTAACTCACGCTGTAAAACACACATGCATTCTCTAATTTATGTTCTACCACACATATACACACACACTCTCTCTCTCTCTCTCACACACACACACACACACACACACATACACAAATTCTACCCAACACCCATTCTGCATGTCAATGATCATAAAATAAGCAGTGGCAGACTGAAGCATGTGCGCACTCACACACACACACTTACACACACACACACACACACACACACACACACACATACACACACACACACAGACAGACTGAAGTGTTGGCTTTGCAGGGCATGTTCCTCTGCTGTGAGTTTTGACACCCCAAAGCCCAATTAGAATGAGCCAGATTTGGATGAGTTCATGTATATCACAGAGATGAAACAGCTCCTCTCTGACTCCTCCATGACAAATGCCAAGAATGGCAAATTTGATTTGTTTTTCTCCAAGACCCCCCTCATCATCTGCAGGTGCACACAGGTGGGCATTAACGCGTGTTCTCTCAGGCTTGTTCGGTCAGACTCATCTGCATGTGTGCCATTCTGCTCTGCAGGTGGTGTACAGTGGATGGGAATGTGTCATATCTGTAGTTCATCTAAACACCTTACTCTCTCTCTTCCCTATTCAGTAACCAAACCAAACCAAAGTTTTCCTTAAACTAAGAAACGGTTACACTCCCAGAATGCCTTTAATTGAAACGGAGCGATTATTGTAGGCATTTAGTCAACCTGGCTTTCATCAGTGCGTATATGTGTATCTAATATTAAATTAATATTAAAAGACATGAGCTTGAAGATCACATCAAAACTAGTTTCCTGATAAAAGCAGGTGTATAAAAGTGGGCTTGTTGTGTTACTCCAAAGCAACTTCTTCCTGCTGTGTTGATCTCTGCTTCTGTGGGCCAAAGGAGCACTGAGCCACTGCAGAGGATTGTGGGAACAGGAAGTAGCTGGCAGTCGGCCAATCAGCTTGAACCTGAGCAGGTGAGCCTCTGCTCTCACAGGTCGATCGATGCATCGAATTGACACCTCACAGCACCTTCTCTCTCTCTTTCTCTCTCTCACACACACACACACTCTCACACACTCTATCTCTCTCTCTCAAACACACACACACACACACACACACACTCACACACTCGCACACTCACACCTGCCAAGATAGCAGCTGCCTCAGGGACAATTCCTGTCAGATAAGGTCCAACCTGGCAATGAGACTGATCATCAAGGCCAGATCAGGGCCAGATCTGAGCCAGATCAGAGCCGTATCCATGTCAGAGTCAGGTCCGGGGGTGGATGTACTGCCTGTGGTGTAGTGGCTGGCTAAAGAGGATGTGTGGACAGAACTGCTCTCTGCACTGAAGATTTAAGCATTATTGATAACACCATTAGATGAAGTTTTATGGCACAGCACCGTAGATCTCTCTCTCTGTCTCTCTCTCTCCCTCCCTACTTCTCTCTCTCTTAGAGTGTTTCTGAGAAAGGGGTGTGTTTTTATGTGTGTGTGTGTATTCCGTGTCTTTCTCTGAGTTTCCTAATTGCACACTTGAACTCTTGAACACTGGGAGAAGCCCTCTGACACACACACACACACACACACACACACACACACACACAGCTGAGGTGACAAGTAAACAGTGCCTAGCAACTGCTCTGCAAATAGCTCGGAGACATGGACACCCTCAAATTAACACCTAACCTGGATAAACTAAAGACCCGCAAGATGGCCATCTGCGAACATCAAAACAAAACCAAAGTAAATATAAGTGTAGGAAGATGGCTGCCTACTAATATTACAACCTAACCCAACTACACAACAGTGGATGAAAATTGCTTTCTTCTAAAATCAAAACAAAACCAAACTAAATATAAGTGTAGAAAGATGGCTGCCTACTAATATTACAACCTAACCCAACTACACAACAGTGGATGAAAATTGCTTTCTTCTAAAATCAAAACAAAACCAAACTAAATATAAGTGTAGAAAGATGGCTGCCTACTAATATTACAACCTAATTCAACTACACAACAGTGGATGAAAATGGCTTTCTTCTAAAATCAAAACATAACTTAACTAAATTATACTGTATGTAAATGGCTATCAGGTGTAATTAGAATCCCACAGAATCCCTGTATGAAGGGTGCTGCCTACTTTGCTGACAACTTGTGTGTGTTTTGGTGGGGCTCATGTAGGAGGGAGTGTGTTGTATAATGCAGGTATTTTTAGGTGACCACCCCCACGTCTAGCTTGTGCCTCTTCAGCATCTGTACCTAAATGACACATTTTCTGTATGATATTCCATTCATAAAGTCTGTCTATTGTCCTCTGTAAAGATATAGATTGTGGAGGCACTTATAATTATACAGTATAAAACTGGGCCTCAGACAAGACATTCATTCTAAGAGGGTATTTCAGTCTCAGCATAGCAGGAGCACGCAATGATCCATGGACGAATCTGTGTAGGTGATCTCTCAAAAACAAGTCATGATTTAGACTTGGGAGCATGTGAGCACACAATTACATGTCACAGAACCCAGAACCCCACAGAACCAACACACACCATCATCAGAAACTCACAAAGACACCCACACACACACACACACACACCAGCAATCCCAAATGGTGTTGTCACGTTACTATCACCTGGTGAGCAGTGCTGGCATGAATCAGATTTTTCTTAAGCTCTGAAATGGTTTCCATAACAACCGATTCCCCAGACGTTGGAACAGAAATGCGGCATCTTGGCTGCCAAGGACATGAATAACACAAACACACACACACACACACACACACATAGGCATACATAAGGTACCATTGGGACTGGAACACAAACAGCAGTTCAATTAGCCTACAGCCCACACACAATCACACACACATACAGGATCCATGTTCTCCCTGAGTTCAGTAGTAGTACCATATCAAGAGTGATTTTTATTCAACCCAATTAGCTGCTTAATCGCTCAGCCCTCCAGCACACACACACTGCTTCTCCACTGCTTCTCCCCACACCTGAGCTGTGTCAGCGTTACGCTGACCATGCAGAACCCATCAACTTCTCAACCAGAGTGCACAAACACATACACACACACACACACACACACCAGCACCACACACAGAAATGTAAACCCGTCACTGAAAACAACAAGTATCTATGGCCAAAACAAAGACAAACAAAGGTCACGTCTGTACCTCACACACTACACTACCACACTCCCTACAATGTTCACTCATCAGTTCACATTTGCACTGCTTCTGAGGCTGAGGACAATGGTGTTGCTGTTGTGCCCTTGAGTAAGGCACTTAACCCTAAGTTGCTCTAGGGGAGACTGGCCCTGAACAATTCATAGTTGACAAAAGTTGACCAAACTCAACACTCACTCCCAAGCCCAACCCCGACGCTCACTCTCACAGCCAAACTCAGTGCTCACATCCAGCCCCAAGCTCGACGCTCACTCTCACGGCCAAACTCAGTGCTCACATCCAGCCCCAAGCTCGACGCTCACTCTCACGGCCAAACTCAGTGCTCACATCCAGCCCCAAGCTCGACGCTCACTCTCACAGCCAAACTCAGTGCTCACATCCAGCCCCAAGCTCGATGCTCACTCTCACGGCCAAACTTACTGCTCACGCCCAGGCCATTTCCTGTGGCCCGAGTCTGACACTCACACACAGGTCATTTCCACCACTTGCGTTTGGACTGTGTCCCAACAGTCCCTCTGGAGTGTGTAGTGTATTCTTCAAGGAGTGAATGTTTACTATGATGTAGCTCTAGGCACGCATGCCCTTTCGACTCCCTTCCAGGATTATCTCACATCCTGTGAGAGTCTCAGGTGAAGTTCCTTCCTCCCTGATGGAGTGTGTCTCTATCTTCCTGGTCTCCAGAGCCCTTACACTCACTCACACACACACACACACACACACTCTCTCTCTCGTGTGCAGAGTAGACAAGAGCTCTCAGAGACACGCTGAGGGCACTGACACACACTTGAGTCAAATCAAATGAAAAGCTCTTTTAAAACCTTACACACACACACATACACACACACACACACACACACACACACACACACACACACTGATAAGCCCCTGTGATACTCTCTGTGTGCTTCACCTGCTACAGTTTGCGCTTGACATGCTTAACAAGAGCTCACATGAAGTTAAAGGCCAATGCTGTCAATTATTTGGCTTGGAGGGCTATCACAGTCATAGGGCCCCTACTTCAAATAATGGACAAAGTCTAGCCTGGTAAAACCCATTCTGATCTGCCAGTGATTTGATTTCGCTCTGATGCTCAGTATGGCCACCAGGCCTATTTGCACTTTAGTTTGTTTGGCTGAGAAAGGGAACCAATCAAAAATGTGCTTTTATCCTTAATGCAACAGAGGCAGGCTTTTATCGAAAGCAAGAAACAACCACCAAAGGTGTTTTTATCTACATTTCTTGACCCCCCCTCAGTGAATTGGGGGTGGTTGACCCCCCCTCAGTGAAGTGGGGGATGGCAGCTAAGCGCCCAAGCCCCAGGACCAAGCTCAGTTTCTGACTGAGGTAATCAGTCACAAAAGCCAGGCTAGACAAAGTCTATCAAAGAAAAGGTCATTTCATACTAAAAGAATATCTGTATTTGCTTCTAGCTTTGCTAATAAGCGAGCTCCTGAACACAGCCATCTGTGGGACAGCTCAGTGTTCTCACAGGGCACACAATAGCTGTACTTCATCCACAGGAAACATTGCTCCTTGGTCCATTGTTTTAAATGAGGACCACTGGTCCCTCTCAGGTCTTATGCCAATGCTGCTTCTGTGTTTCTCAAGTCTTGGCTGACACCCGTAAATATGCCATTGAAGGGCCAAAGCTCTAAAATACTATTGGTTCACACTATGACAGATCACCTTTGGCCCAACTTCACCCTGAGCTCTCCGGCCATTCCAAGTCAATTGCATTTTAATGCCCCTGATTCTAACACCATGTTCAAATTCCTCCCCGATCCTTTCCAGTAACGGCACAACCCTGGTGTACTTCCAGGCTGTTGCCTCTTTGACTGCTTGCCCCCCCCCCCCCGACCAACCTTTAGAGTTATTTCTGAGCAGGCAGCAGAGACTTGGCAGTGCCTGTGACTGTGGCGTCCCTGCCAAAGATGCCTGTGTGATCTGGGAGCCAGAGGAGATTCGATACGATTTGATCCAGCTGCACCTCTCCCACCTGCTCCATGACGACACCAGACTCACAGACATCACAGACAGCAAAAGTTGTGGACCAAATAAAAGTTTGGGATTTAAGGAACCATTTTTCAGAGTTGTGTCCTAGTTGAGAAGTCACATATTTCAGAACCAGATCTGGTGTACAGAAGTCTTTCTTTAGCACACAGTAGGAGCTTCATGCATTTAAAATCTATGTATTGGGATCTGACAGAACTATTCATTGATACTTAATGAAGGATCATTTACAATTCTCTTTTGTTTATCAACCAGGCAGTTTCTCACAATGCTTTGGGGAAGGCCTGCATTTCTCTTGTCTGTGTGCTTGCTCAAAATTAATTCTTAGAATAAGTGGTAACACTTTATTTGAAGTGACATGAGCCTGTCATAAACATGACATGATATGTATCATGAACACTAATGAATGTTGTCAATAAGTATCATTCGTTTTTTGTAATGTCTGCATCCCAAACAGTGTCAACTTTACAGTGTGTTTACAAGTGTAAAATCGTCAAAAGCCACATCTCAAAGCATGTAGCCTACATAAATAAGGGCTAACATGTTAACCTTGTAATAAATTGTCATTAATCTAGTCCCAGTGAGATTAACAACTGTGTGCCCGTGGTTGGAAACGACGTGAGCCTGCCTCATGCCGCTTGGTGGGAGTAGCGGGAAGGGAAGGCAAGGTGAGTCGTAGATCAATGCAACAGGACACCCGGGCGGATTGCACATGTTCTCCCAAGGGTGCAGATGCATGGGGCTAGGCACAGGCTTTGATGCATCGCTAATGGATCTGTAGTCATGCCAATAGCTGAGGAGGATTAGCAGGGACTCATTACTGCATGGATGATCATAATAGGAGGAAACATAAACTAGGGACATGTGCATCAGGGAATCTGCTGACTAAACCGACAGATTAAAATACAAGCTATTCCCTGACAACGGCAAATATCTTTCCACAGTCAGGATGTTTGTGTTATTATGTCAATTAAATATAAATGTAATATGAAAATAAGGTCCTTCTAGGTGAATTGAATGAGCTGAATGAAGGATACAGGCCAACACTCAACAAAAACTACAAGGCCTACTTAAAATGCCCACCTATTCTTTGTCCTAACTGGTACACACTTTGTTATTTCAGTTACACACACACACACACACACAGAGAGAGAGAGAGAGAGAGAGAGATCTGATGTCTGAGGCTGAATGGTACCCACCAGCAACAATATGAATAAGCTTGTCATATGACTGTGTGGCAAACACTTGCGCATTAGAGAATACGCAGCTGCGCATCGTTGATCTTCACCAACTCACCCTTGCGTATTTGGAGGAGTACGGGTCTTCAAAGAGAGCCCACATCTTCCGCTGCCATCGCAGCCAAAGTCCTCCGGACTTGGCGTCGGGAGAATCCCCTAGGGCCAGTCTTTTCGTCATCTCCAATTCATCATCCACGTCCGCCGTATCGGCCAGGTCTCCATCCACGTCCTCGTTACCCATTTCGGCGGGCCCTCCTCCGAAGCTGTCTAAAGCCTCCTCGGCTTCCCGGTGCTGGCGGTATGTCATCCAACAGCACGGCTCAACGTCCGTCTCGTCAATGCCCCAGAAAGCCAGCTCCTCCTCGTAGAGCGGGCCGCAGACATCCGCGGGACAGTGCAGTTTGCCGGTCCTGTAGTAGTTGAGGATATGCGCAAAGACGCCCGGGTGACGGTCGAAGAAGAACTCGTCGATCTGGGCGTCATAGTCAAAGTGGCTGTGCGCATCAGGTTCGGCGAGCCAGGCTAAACGCGTGCCCGGGAGAGTGCGCAGTGTGCTGCGGTAGGTCTGATGTCGGATCCCTCCCACATTAATCACAACACGGTCTTTCTCGTCGCCCTGGCCCATCGCGGCGCTTAGGCATGTCTCGAGCAGGTTCCAGGCATTACAAAGCGAACCTTGCAGGGGGCTACGCGGAGAGACCCGGACCTGACATAGGCGCGCTCACCAAATAATGTATAACAAGTAGGCTACGTAGTTAACTGCAGTTTGCACTTTGCAAGTTAGCCTGATAACTTAAACTGCGAGTGGCTGAACAACTCAAAACGAAACCCTACAAAACGAAGCACTGAAACATCTATCAAATAAGGATTAACGCAATACTGCAATTGGTTGTTAGAGAAACAATGAGAAACACCTGCTCTAATAAATATGTGAAAATAAAGGCAACATCCAACATCCTGGCCGCTGCAATCATCTCTCCGAATCAGATGAAAACTAAAACCCCTGTCGCCTGCTTCGCTGGCACGTGAGTCTTGTGGTCAGATCCGTGTCGTGTCTAACAGGAGGCGTAACGGAGGGGTGTGGGTGACATTCAGCGTAGGGTGAGACCTGCTGCGGTGCTGAAGCGACAGCACCAATCCCTCAGCGCGCACTTCCAGCCGCCTGGAAACGCTTTCTCTCTTCCCACCCTCCTTCTGCCTTCCAGTCTCTTCTCTCTCCCTCAGCCCGGTTCGAGAGACATCCACTTGACTTCGGTCCCGTTTGTTCTACGGAGGCGGCAGCGGCAAGTACAGAGGATCTCACCGGGAAATGCGGATCACATTTTAGGCGTTTGTTTTGTTTTGGCTAATTAATCTCGCACACTACCACGAGTCCACGCGCAGCTGAAATACCGACCAGTACAGATCTCGTGGAAGCTGCTAGTATGCACTTGCTAAATCATGTACTTTATAGCGAGACGACGCTCTATAAAGAACCGATGGTTTCAGTCAATTTAGAAAAGAAGACAGCGAGAGCAGAAGGAGGAGCAGGCGATTTTAGTTTCATCTCCTTGTCTTGAGGAAAGCAAGCCGAAAAAAATCTAGAATTCCTTCAGTGGTGTGCAGTTCTCTTCTTCACCCCTCTAGAAACCACTTCTTTGTTAGGATGTTGGCGCGTGGCTTGTCTGCCTCCCCCGACCCTCTGCTCCGTTAGTTTGCTGCGTGCCGCCGCAGGTGAAAGCGGCATGAAGCTACTTACTTAGTCCCGCAGAAGTGTCTTAACTCGGTCTGGATGCGCAAGCGCCTTAGCTGAGCTTTAGAGAGAGGGGTGTGTTAAGGAAGGGCGATGGTAGAGGGGAGGGGGTGACTTGCGAGCTTGCTGGTGTTTGGACACGAGATCTTCAGCACTACGGAGAGCTCCCGGTGGTATGTATGCCCGGAGGCGCTGCGCACATGAATAATTGCTGCACGAGGGGGAACGAGAGGGCGTCCACCTCAACAGCTGTGGCACATCACCGATTCCGCTGTGTCATGCCTCGCGCCGTCTCTGGGGGCGACACTGGCAGACTCGTGGGCGAGGACAGACGGACAGAACGGAGAATTCACAACTTGGATTGAAAATGACATTTATGAGCCATTCACTCATTCTTACTCTAGTTCTATCTCAGTCTCGCTTCCTAGATGCACTCCAGGTTGTGGGATTCAGTCGTCAGAGCTGAAATTAAAGTGGAGCAGCTGTACAAGCTCAGTGTGTCTGATCCCAGAGCAGCCAGAATTGAATTTCACCAAAATTAAAAAGAGATGTGAAATAAGAGTGAAAAGTTCAACTCCATTTAATCTAAGATTTGAGCATGACACTACATGATATTCTTAAAAGAAACATTTTTCTCTTTCTTATTGAATGTATCAACATATCAGCAGACAGACATTTCATTCAAGTCTCCTCCAGCGGCCGTTGCTGAGGGTGGTCTGTGGGTATGAGAGTGAGAGAAGTTGGTGCCACATAGTGATGCAGACACAAGGAACTTTCAGTTTCATCTTCCTGTGCCCTACCGACAGCGGCAAACAACAACAGACAGCAGGACTATTGATTGATTCACACCGGATTGCTCCTTTAAAGACCCGCCATTTTGCAATCTCAGTCAAAACGGTCCAGTGTATTCTATGGCAACTCATAAAGAAAAAAGAGGACTTACAACGCTTGTGCTATTGGCACCGATTGGCACCCAAGGTGCAATATAGTCCAGTGGAGGATGGAGTGGACTGGAGGGTACAGATGGAGAGGGTATCATGTTGCCTCTCTATCGATTTGACTTTAATGGATTATTTGTGGTTGTTATGTAATTGCTTTTAGCTGTAATAGTGAACATCACAAATAGACCACACACACACACACACACACACACACACAAAACACATAAACAGTGTTTATGCCTGTCATGTAATCGCTCCTACTTGTAATAGTGAGTGTCACTAAGTGCAGACACACACAGAGCATCACAAATAGGCCACACACACTTTCATAGACACCACTCACTCACACAGACACATACACACACACACACACACTGTGGACTTGTTGTAGACAGATATATGACTTGCTATCATATAAGGCTGCTAAATCAGTTCCACCCAATGCACTGTATGACAAGCAGCTTAATTTACACCTTACTGCAACTTTACACATTGCACATTTCATTGGACTTTTCATTCCACTTCACCTTACCTCAGCAGCTACCTCAGTACTTCCTTCTTGTTAGAAGCCAATATGTTTACCTGAATGTTTTATGTCTATTTATTATTGATGTCTGTATTATGCATTGCATTTATTGATGAGTGTATTGATTATGGGCACTGTAAGAGAGAGGGTGGCACATTATGGGCATTGTGAGAGAGAGGGTGGCACCTTATGGGCATTGTGAGAGAGAGGGTGGCACCTTATGGGCATTGTGAGAGAGAGGGTGGCACCTTATGGGCACATAATTTGCCAACATGTCCCGTCACTGTGAGATGTACAGTGACCTGCCAAAGGACAGGAGTGAGATTTAATCATTCCTATATGCACGCATGTATACTGGATGAATGAAAGGGTATATGTACTTATATACTGTAAACCCTGTGATGTATACTGGATGAATGAAAGGGTGTATATATATACTAATACTATACTGTAAACCCTGTGATGTATACTGGATGAATAAAAGGGTATATATATATATATACTAATACTATACTGTAAACCTTGTGATGTATACTGGATGAATGAAAGGGTATATATATACTAATACTATACTGTAAACCCTGTGATGTATACTGGATGAATAAAAGGGTATATATATATATATATATATATATATATATATATATATATACTAATACTATACTGTAAACACTGTGACATGTGCAGAGAGGGGCAGAAGGGCCCTACACTTCTTATTGTAACAGCAGTTGTGATATTACTCATGTATTGGTTCATAGATACTCATGGAAGTTAGAGAGCTTCTGTGCTTGAGGGGTGGCTTTTAGCATCTATGTACTTGCTGACATCTTGTGGACCACAATGGAATTACAGGCTTGTAAAATCGTAACATTATTCACACATTTCATTGGACTTTTCATTCCACTTCACCTTACCTCAGCAGCTACCTCAGTACTTCCTTCTTGTTAGAAGCCAATATGTTTACCTGAATGTTTTATGTCTATTTATTATTGATGTCTGTATTATGCATTGCATTTATTGATGAGTGTATTGATTATGGGCACTGTAAGAGAGAGGGTGGCACATTATGGGCATTGTGAGAGAGAGGGTGGCACCTTATGGGCATTGTGAGAGAGAGGGTGGCACCTTATGGGCATTGTGAGAGAGAGGGTGGCACCTTATGGGCACATAATTTGCCAACATGTCCCGTCACTGTGAGATGTACAGTGACCTGCCAAAGGACAGGAGTGAGATTTAATCATTCCTATATGCACGCATGTATACTGGATGAATGAAAGGGTATATGTACTTATATACTGTAAACCCTGTGATGTATACTGGATGAATGAAAGGGTGTATATATATACTAATACTATACTGTAAACCCTGTGATGTATACTGGATGAATAAAAGGGTATATATATATATATATACTAATACTATACTGTAAACCTTGTGATGTATACTGGATGAATGAAAGGGTATATATATACTAATACTATACTGTAAACCCTGTGATGTATACTGGATGAATAAAAGGGTATATATATATATATATATATATATATATATATACTAATACTATACTGTAAACACTGTGACATGTGCAGAGAGGGGCAGAAGGGCCCTACACTTCTTATTGTAACAGCAGTTGTGATATTACTCATGTATTGGTTCATAGATACTCATGGAAGTTAGAGAGCTTCTGTGCTTGAGGGGTGGCTTTTAGCATCTATGTACTTGCTGACATCTTGTGGACCACAATGGAATTGTAAAATCGTAACATTATTCACACATTTCATTGGACTTTTCATTCCACTTCACCTTACCTCAGCAGCTACCTCAGTACTTCCTTCTTGTTAGAAGCCAATATGTTTACCTGAATGTTTTATGTCTATTTATTATTGATGTCTGTATTATGCATTGTATTTATTGATGAGTGTTGTGTGTGTGTGTGTGTGTGTGTGTGTGTGTGTGTGTGTGTGTGTGTGTGTGTGTGCATGTGTGCGTGTTAAATTGCACATTTGATGTTTTAATCCTCTTTTAACTCTTTGTAATGCTAATTGTTACATAGTAAATTGACAATAAAGTACAATTAGATTTTTGACTTTGAACTTGGAGAGAGAGGGTGGCACATTATGGGCACTGTAAGACAGAGGGTGGCACCTTATGGGCACTGTAAGACAGAGGGTGGAACATTATGGGCACTGTAAGACAGAGGGTGGTACCTTATGGGCACTGTGAGAGAGAGGGTGGCACCTTATGGGCACTGTAAGAGAGAGGGTGGCACCTTATGGGCACTGTGAGAGAGAGGGTGGCACCTTATGGGCACTGTGAGAGAGAGGGTGGCACTTTATGGGCATTGTGAGAGAGAGGGTGGCATATTATGGGCACTGTGAGAGAGAGGGTGGCACATTATGGGCACTGAGAGAGAGAGGGTGGCACATTATGGGCACTGTGAGAGAGAGGGTGGCACCTTATGGGCACTGTAAGAGAGAGGGTGGCACCTTATGGGCACTGTGAGAGAGAGGGTGGCACCTTATGGGCACTGTGAGAGAGAGGGTGGCACTTTATGGGCATTGTGAGAGAGAGGGTGGCATATTATGGGCACTGTGAGAGAGAGGGTGGCACCTTATGGGCACTGTAAGAGAGAGGGTGGCACATTATGGGCACTGAGAGAGAGAGGGTGGCACCTTATGGGCACTGTGAGAGAGAGGGTGGCACATGAATGAAAGGGTGTATATACTAATACTATACTGTAAACACTGTGACATGTATACTGGATGAATGAAAGGGTATATATATATATACTAATACTATACTGTAAACACTGTGGCATGTATACTGGATGAATTAAAAGGGTATATATATATACTAATACTCTACTGTAAACCTTGTGATGTATACTGGATGAATTGGGTGGCACCTTATGGGCACTGTAAGAGAGAGGGTGGCACATTATGGGCACTGAGAGAGAGAGGGTGGCACATTATGGGCACTGAGAGAGAGAGGGTGGCACATTATGGGCACTGTAAGACAGAGGGTGGTACCTTATGGGCACTGTGAGAGAGAGGGTGGCACCTTATGGGCACTGTAAGAGAGAGGGTGGCACCTTATGGGCACTGTGAGAGAGAGGGTGGCACCTTATGGGCACTGTGAGAGAGAGGGTGGCACTTTATGGGCATTGTGAGAGAGAGGGTGGCATATTATGGGCACTGTGAGAGAGAGGGTGGCACCTTATGGGCACTGTAAGAGAGAGGGTGGCACATTATGGGCACTGAGAGAGAGAGGGTGGCACCTTATGGGCACTGTGAGAGAGAGGGTGGCACATGAATGAAAGGGTGTATATACTAATACTATACTGTAAACACTGTGACATGTATACTGGATGAATGAAAGGGTATATATATATATACTAATACTATACTGTAAACACTGTGGCATGTATACTGGATGAATTAAAAGGGTATATATATATACTAATACTCTACTGTAAACCTTGTGATGTATACTGGATGAATGAAAGGGTATATATATACTAATACTATACTGTAAACCCTGTGATGTATACTGGATGAATAAAAGGGTATATATATATATATACTAATACTATACTGTAAACACTGTGACATGTGCAGAGAGGGGGAGAAGGGCCCTACACTTCTTATTGTAACAGCAGTTATGATATTACTCATGTATAGGTTCATACATACTCATGGAAGTTAGAGAGCTTCTGTGCTTGAGGGGTGGCTTTTAGCATCTCTGTACTTGCTGACATCTTGTGGACCACAATGTAATTACAGGCTTGTAAAATCGTTACATAATTCACAAATTTCTGCATGTGAAATATTCATTGAAGCCCTGCCACAATGTCGTGAAGAGAGTTTCATTGTGTCTGTCAGTAACTGCTGGGTAAGAGAGAGAGAGAGAGAGAGATAGTGCTTGTCTTTTCTATTCGTGTGTTATCATTTTGTGGACAGGCTGCTTCCCAGTTAATTTTCAGTTCAGTTTACACAGACAATGGAGAGCTAGCTAATCATTAGGAGATACAACCTCAATTTTTAAAATATTAAACGTTAATAAACGTTACATGTTTACAAACAGCCTATAATCACTGACTGCACCTTTAAAGTGTGTGCATTTTTTGCAGCATTCAGTTTATGCCTGCAATCTGATAACAGATGTTAGCACATTCCTTTACTGTTAGGCCACAGAGTGATGGTGTTGTTTCTGTAAACATATTATGGAGACCTTATGGACTAAACACAACCCATTCTGTTATGTGAAAGATGAACCAACACCCATGTCCCCTCTTGAAACATACACTAGTATTATGAAATTAAACAGTTGTGGTCCACAGTAGATGCTGAAATGGGAACCCTTCACTGGATGCTGTATTGTGCTGTTTTATTGCATCATACTTGAATGACTATAGCACTTCCTTTCCCAACTATCTGCTGAACTGATGAACTCTTTAGCAAGACTTCTTGTCACTTTCTCTTGTTCTGCATGACCAATTAATTCAAATGTCAAGCACCCTATTCTGACACATGCAGGCCACCTGTACTAATATTATATGACATGCACACACACACACACACACACACACACACACACACACACACTACTACTTATTTACAAGCTTCTTTACAAATCAAATGTTTACGGTCAGTGGTTGACCTACAATCAAACTTTTGAGCTCAATGAGTTACCCTCTAATACAGGGGTGGGGAAATGTCCAGTCCTGCAAAGCCTTTCATCCAACCCGTGGAGATTATTTTTTTTTAAATCATAAAATTACATGTTAACAATTAATACCTCACCAAGGATTCAGCTGTCCAGAAACCTGGGTGTGAGTACAAGGTGATCTTTGTCTTTGGGTCGAAGCTGATGAAAATGGAGAATACACTGCATTTCACAGAACTTTCTCTCTTACTTCCTCTGTTTAATTACCCTTGACAATTTAACATCATGCTTTATTTTTTGGTGGTTCTAGTTCATCTGTTAGTTGAAGACCTTATGAGGTGCTTCATGGACTTTACAAAAGCACTGTTGCTATAATCATGTCTACCAAAAGGCGGCGCCATTTACCGCAATGGCCTTTAGGACTAGCAAAGGGGGAGGAGGGGGTGGCAAGGACGCAAAATAACCAATGCAGACTCTTTGGGGAGGGTCGTGCGCTTCGCTGTGCTGGTGGGCAGTCTTTCAATCCCTTGGTATGAGTTAGGGGGGGCGGTAGAGAAGTTGGGTGTTGCCTCGTGTTCATCGCTGCATAGCAGGACCTCCTCATCCACAAAGAGCCTCGCATCTCGGAAATCCGCGTCCGTCTGTCCCGCGCACTCAACTTGGCCTCCACGCCGTTCTCGCTTCTCCACGTACACGTCAGAAAAGGAACCAGAAAACAGCAAACATGGGAGTTGATGGCTGCACGAAATGCATCAAATACATTCTGTTCTTCTTCAATTTCATCTTCTGGGTGAGTTCGCAATTCATTCATCGCTTTACTCCCAAGATCGGCCATTACGCGACGCCCCTTCGAATTTGTTTATAGCACAGGAGCTCAGACTCTTCACATATGTGGACAGAAATCTATTTGCGGTTGATGTTTTACCTATAGCCTGTACAGGATACTTAAGGGTTGCGGGTGTGCATCTGGAAGCTTGTAAAATTGTTTGTAGCAAGGTCTAGAGCGGAGTCGTTCGCATTGTGCGGGAGGTACCGAGAAGGGTGGCAGATTGTGGATCCAGATTTGCAGGAGAAGCGGGTTACATAGTCGAGGAATGTGTGCTGCTGTTGTTTTTGTTTGCCCCATCGATTTATCGATTTCTACGTGGTGATACGACTGGCCTACACTCGCAGCATTGCCAAATTTGCTTGCCATATGTTTTTTTTTTTTTTGCTTTGTTTAAGTAGGGCTGTAAAATGGGTTGTCAATAATCGACTAAAAACATGGCTTCGACTGTCAGTAAATAACTAACGATTTATGACCCGCTGCCCTAGAATGTCCCTTTGTATTCCTGACCTAGATTCTTTCGACTTTTTTATGTTAGGTTAAAAAGCTGTCGCCTTGATATGCATAGAGAGAATACTTTGCATGTAACGGAAAACCCAGCCTTAGAAATAGCCTAACTCCCCTCCTCCCCCTTGGAGTTTGGAGGAGTCACTGGAAAGGCAGCAATTGCTTCGGAGAGCCAGTAAACACATGGCCTGAATCGAACTGGCCATATTAGTAGATGAACGGAAAACGGAAAGGCCCCTTAAAATAATCATTTTTTTGGAGGGGGCATAAAAACCCATTCAGTCATTATGTTATTAATGGCGTACAAAGGTGTTACACACAACATCTAACAACGGAGCTATTATAACATGATGTTTTGGTTGTGTTAGTTCATCTCTCAAAGGGAGGGAGTTGTACGAAGTAGGCTATTTATTCAAGAACCTTGTATAACGGACGGGAATTTGTGTAGCCTTTCAATGAACGGAAACTATGAGACGCCCTCACACACACAGCAATTTTGTGGTTGACGCTGTAAGTCTGTTGTTTGATGATTTGATAGTGTAGCCTTCAGGTATAACCGTTAGAACAGACCTACAACCGAGGTGTAGAAGACAAAAAAGTGTCTGGAGCTCTTTTTAGGTCATCTGGTCGACAGATAGTGGAGTATTAGTCATGGTTGGGCTTCTGTTGGTTGGGTAAGTGCAGCTGTTGCTAAAGGTCCGTTTAGGGTGACTATTTTTCTTGGGGGGGGGGGGGGGGGTGGTGGCTGGGCGGCGACTGACGATCTTCACACACCAGGAGGTTGGTAAAGGCAGCACCAGTGCACATGTTGAACAGGTGGGCAGAAACTGAAGAGAGAGATAGAGAGAGAGAAAGAGAGGTGGTGCTGGTTTGTGTGTCTGTGAAATGAACATGTGTAGCTTCACAGACGGAGAGATCACACCCCTGGTTGAGTCACTTTAGGTCTGCTGCACTTGTAAGCCCACGCTGTTGCAGGTGTGTTTGTGTGTGTGTATGTGTGTGTGTGTGTGTATTAAAAAGTATTAAAATAGCCCCTTGCCCTGAACCTGCTTGTGAGGACAGAGGCTGCTGGTGCTGCTGTATTTCCATGACTCTCTTGTACCCTCTTGTGTATGGTGGGATTGTAATGGGAAAGCCAAGCAAAGGAAGGCCAGATGAACAGGCCTGTTGGTTAGCGTCTGACTGGTCCGATGAACAGCGAGCACCAGCAGCAAGCCCTCGCAAGCTAATCAAACTCAGCAAAGCGAGTTGCCATGGAAACACTTTAAAGAAAAACCCTCGACTCAAACAGGTCCTGTGCAGTCCGTCGTGCACCATGGAAACGGCAAACAAAAATACCAACACACTTAGTAGTGTGTGCATGTGTGTGTGTGTGTGAGAGAGAGAGTGTGTGTGTATCTCTGTTCTTGCTTCTCTCGGAGAGATGGTGGTTTGGCAATGAGATGGAAAGAGATAGAGAGGGAGGCAGAGAAGGTTAAGGTGGAAAAGACAAGATGTCAGAAGACAATGGAAACTGAAGGGAAGATAGAGGGATGAACAGAGACAGATGGAAAGAGAGAAAGAGCATAATACTGTATATGTCTCAGTGTATCTGCATGCATTTAGACAGAGTGGAGGAGTGAGATAGTGGGGGAGTGAGAGAGAGATAGACACAGAGAGAGAGAGAGTGGGGGAGTGAGAGAGAGATAGACACAGAGAGAGAGAGAGTGGGGGAGTGAGAGAGAGGAGGAGTGAGAGAGAGCAAGAGGAGGAGTGAGAGAGAGAGACAGAGAGAGAGTGTGGGGGAGTGAGAGAAAGAGGGAGAGGAAGTGGAGGAGCGTGTGTGTGTGTGTGTGTAAGAGAGAGGGGGGGGGGAGTGAGAGAAAAAAGTGAGGAGTGACACAAAGAAAGTGTGGAAGTGGGGAGACATAGAGAGAGAATCTACCTTGTGTCCTGTTGAAGATATGCTGGTTGGCCCTGGATGCCTGATGATGATTGTGTGTGTGTGTATGTGTGTGTGTGTGTTTGTGTGTGTGTGGGGCTGGGGAGGGGGGTGTGGTGTGACAGTGCAAGGGGATGTTTTAAGAGAGGGATGGTGGCACCGCCCTAAAGTGGGCATGTACCCTCACTCCTCATGTGTCTGAGGTCTGAGGAGCCGGAAGTCAGCCAGAACTGAGCCTTATCAGAACCAAAAGGGTCATTTCATGGATGGATACTGTAGTACAGTCTGTGTGAGTGTGTGTGTGTGTGAGTGTGTGTTTTAGAGAGCGAAATAGAGAGCTTGTGTGTGTGTGTTTAGTGTCCCACCTACAGTGGAAGTTTTGTGGCAGTCATCTGAGACCCTGGGCCAGGATGTGGGCCTGAAACAGTGACGTAGTCTAATCTAGTCTAGTCTGTAAGCCTAAGGAAGCAAATTCTATTCTTGTCCCTCCTTGCCTGTGTTACTTGGCAAAGGATAATACCTTGGCGGAAGTGTAGGTAGACAAACCTTGTATGCGTAGTTCCTTTTTCAAATGATTAGTATTCTACTGGTGAGGTAGCAGCAGAAACAACCAATTCCTAATTTAAAAAATAATTCCTAATAAAGGAAATGGAAAGGATTGAAATGGAATTGATTGACATAATTTATTTGGAGTAACTTGTTTTGAAAGGGGAAGCAACAGCAAGTATATCTGTATGTCAGGAAGTTTTGAATAATATATTAAACATCAATATTAACAGTGAGGTCTGATAGGAGCCAGTGGTGTGATGCAAAGCACTGTATGTTTAGCTGCGAAGTGCATTTACCCGCGACTCAATAAGCATCATGTCCCTGCATGTGTGCAGGCCGGTGAAATGGGAGTCGTGGTCGTATGTGGAAACACAAATGGGAAAACTCAATAGACACCACAGGCTTGAATGTAAAACAAGTAGAGGGAAGAGTTGAGTGCTGGCAGAGGCTCTTTTGGAGACGGCAAAACAAGCCCAGAAAAAACTGTTGAAGAAACAGTAGTAGCTCGAAACGTGACTTTATGGGGAACTGAATATATAGAATAAAAAAAAACACTTTTTAATCTGTAAACAAACCCAGATCACATGAAAGTATAGCAGCAGAGCAAACACTCAAAGACAGTTTAGTATGAGCATTCACAGCATAGCAGCAGTGTGTGTTCGTGTCTGTGTGTGTGTCTGCAAATGTCTCTGTTTCTTCATGCTGTTTATGTATGTAAGTGTGTGTGTGTACTGTTGTCGTGTTTTCACTCCCAAATCCATACGTCTCTGAGCTCTTTTGTCTTTCTGGAGCAGTGCGGCTGCGTCCCTCACAGGATATGATGGCCCTGGATGTTATTAGGAGCGCTTCCTTGGAGGAGCCTTGCTGGGTTGCCACAAAAAGAAAAAAAGAAAAAAAAAAAAATGGCAAACATTGTTCCCCCAGGCTCAAATATTTACAGAGAGAAGACTCTGGAGGAAGGGCAGCCTGTTGTAGTTTAAATGAGGAGAAAATAATGTTTATGTTCCTTATGGAAGATAATGCTCGCTTCAGTTGCTCATGATTGTTGGAGTTGTGAGCACTGGTGTTTCGTTGCTTTCGTCCGAGTATTTTTAGCTGCGTTTTCCCTAAATATCGGCTGGCGCTTGGTGAGAATTGCCCAACAAGTAAGCAAAGTGACAGAAATTTCAACATGTTTGTGTATGGTGTTGGGGAAACACAGCCAGCAGACTGTGGTTGTGTTTGTGTCTCACAAGCTCTTCTGCTGTTCTCAAGTCTCTCCAGGGGCTCTGCATACACACACACACACACACACACACACACACTGAGAAGAGCAGAGAACTGCATCTACAGTAGAACCATTTGGGCCCAGGGTTTGTTTTTTTGTGTAGAATCGCTAGATGAGAAAGGTTCAACCATCAAACCAACAGTTGGAGTTCTGGGAAGAACTCTGTGGTTCCTGACTGTACACTCACAAAGGAACTGGTTCTAGGTGGTCCTCTGATCATCTCTCCTCTTACTATAACTAACCAGTGTGTGAGGCCCTGTACAGTTTTTTATGATTGCTTTGATGCAGCCATCACTTCAGAATCCACATTTTCAAATCAGTCAACGCAAGGGCCTATGTAGAAGCGCTCTGCCCAAAATCACACATATTGTTGCAAAGGCCTCTAACGCTGACAAAACATGTAAAACATGCAGCAAGGCTACTTTTTCCTTCTAACAACAAAACTGGTAGTCAGAGATGTGAGTACATCGAGTCAATCATAACACAAAGGAGGACAAAATGCAAAACTTTGTTTTCAAAATAAGCAGATTCTGCCTTAGGTTTTGCTATGTCTGTGCCAAAAAAATAATAAAAAATCTATTTTATTTTTTCTACCAACACTTACAGTAAAGTAACATGCAAGTGTGCACTTGCAAGTGTGTGTGCATTTGTGTGTTTGGTATATTATTTGTATGTGTGTATTTTTGTGTTTGGTATATTATTTCTTTGTGTGTGTGTATGTGTGTGTGTGTGTGTGTGTGTGTGTGTATTTGTGTGTTTGGTATATTATTTGTTTGTGTGTGTGTGCATTTGTGTGCTTGGTATATTATTTGTGTGCGTGTATTTTTGTGTTTGTTATATTATTTGTTTGTGTGTGTGTGTATTTGTGTGTTTGGTATATTATTTGTGTGTGTGCGTGTAGAGAGGGTTCTACTGTATCTCAACCCACAGATTCCTGGCACTTGGAGAAGGCAGCCGTGTGACAGCTGATATGGACTGACGTAGTATTCCAAACGGAGGTGGCTGTAGTGGGGAGGCGTGGTGTTGCTTTGCGCTCTACTCTGTGCTGTGCTTTGCCATAGAGGAGGGGGGTGCTTAGATCAGAGAGGATTTTCAACCCACCCACCCTCCCACCCCAGGAAAAAAGCCACCAGTTTTATTAGTGGACACTAAGTGAGTTAGACCAGCAGGTGTCTTATTCACTCCCTGTACTAGCAGCAGTTATCACGACTGAGCGCAGACACCACAAACACCACATGACTGTGCACACTATATACTGTCTATGGTCCAAGCTCCTCACTGTGTATGTAGTATACTGTCTATGGTCCAAGCTCCTCACTGTGTATGTAGTATACTGTCTATGGTCCAAGCTCCTCACTGTGTATGTAGTATACTGTCTATGGTCCAAGCTCCTCACTGTGTATGTAGTATACTGTCTATGGTCCAAGCTGCTGACTGTGTATGCAGTATACTGTTTGTGGTTCAACATCCTGCCCATGTATGCAGTAATCAGTTATTGAACCACATGTGTGAAGATACACTGAAAGGCTGAGGAAGCTGTGGTTGTGTGTGAGAGTGTGTGAGTGTGTGTGACAACTCTGTGAGTCTTTCCCTGGCATCGCAGGGAAAGTTCTCAGGGGATTTTTCTAAGGGGGTGTAGCCTACATGTATATTTTCAGTTGCATAAATCATTGTGTTTCAATCTTGTGACTTTGTCATCTGTGTGAGCTGTTGGCTTGGAGAGAGAGGGAGAGAGAGAAAGAGAGGGAGAGAGAAAGAAGAAAGAACGCGTTGAGCTAGTGTCGTCGTCGTCGCTAGCTGTCCTCTGGCTAGCATGTGGGGCTCCATCCACACGGCCTCACACACACACACACACGCACACACACACAAACGGCTCATGAAGACTCCATCCACACAGCCTCACCCTTTGGCAGAGGCGCTGTTTACCGTGTTGCTAGGCAGCCGGGCTGTGGAATGGCTGACTCAAAAAGAGGACTAGGAGGAGGAGGAGAAATAGAAGATGGAGAGACGACAGCAAAGAGAAACGAGAGGAGGAGGAGGAGTTGGGCAGAGATCTTCACTATTTCTTTCTGATAGTTCTTCACTGTTCCCGTCTGATAGTTCTTCTAGCCCTTTCCCAGAACTTAGATTCCCCTCAAGCCTTTTTCACACTTTCACACACACCACACACACACACACACACACACACACACACACTTTGATCACACACATCTTCTCTGGAATGTTGTAAGTGTCTTGGAAAGTGTCATGGAAAGCAGTGAAGTAGCCTCTGACCCAGTGCCTTTCAGTGCCTCCCAGGTCTTGCCTTGCCTGCCACCCCTGGCCTTGCTGCCTCACATCCTGAGTTCGGTCAAAAGAGGAACATCCGCCACTGAGTCATCATTCACTAAAACCCTTCTCAGCATGCCCAAAAACATTTAAACAAATTAATATAATAACAACAAAAAAGTTAGTCCTAAGTCCTTTGTTAGTTATAACTTAGTAACTAAGTTATAAGTAGGCGTGTGTGTGTGTATGTGTGTGTGTCGGTGGTTTACAGGAAGAACTGTAGGAACATTCTGGGTTTTTTCAAGGCCAAAAGGGGGGAATTCCTGGACTGATTCAGCCAGAGAGGTTTCTGGGATACTAGAAGGTTCCATTGTTCTCTTGAGACCTCCTTAGGAGCCACCTCACCCTCGTGGCCTGGGTATACATCATCAGCATATCCCACTGTGTGTGTGTGTGTGTGTGTGTGTGTGTGTGTTGGGGGGGGTCAATGAATGAGAGAGACAGAGAGAGAGAGAAGAGGGAGAAACTAGGATAAAAACACAGAAGGAGAGAAGAGAGACATTTCATTACAAGTTCCTGTGAATCAGTTTTTCGCCTGAATCTCAGACTCAACAGCTGGGAGCAGATGTGTGTGTGTGTGTGTGTGTGCGTTGGACTGGGGCTCTGCTGGGCCAGGGTGGGGGGTTGGGTGTGTGTTTAATGGATACCGTGAGAGGCAGAGTTGGTGGTTTTGAGGGGGAATGAGGAGTGATATGTGTGTGTGTGTGACAGGGCTTGTGGTGTAGTTCTCCACTTTGTCAGTTCCCAGAAGTCTGTCTTCATTACGCCCCTCTCCTTAGAGGCCCTACCTCCACAGAGTCTGCTTCTTCTTTTTTCATCTTCCTCTTCTTTTCTTCCACCCACCCCCTCCCCAAACCCTCAAAACCCCATTCTTTACACCCCCCCCCCCCCACACACACACACACACACACACACTACATTCCGGCAGAGGGGTGGCTCTGGGTTGACGAGGTCCAGCTGCTGCTCCCGCGTCTGTCTCTCATTGGACACAGGTTTAGACATAGAGCCGTAAATAGAGCCCCCCACCACACACATGCACACACACACACACACACACACACACACACACACATCCATGCCACACACTCTCTTGCTCACACAGCAGCGTACACACACCACATATAGACACACACAGACCCCCAACCCACTTCTCCCTCCACCCTCCAGCCCCCCCCCCCCCCAAACACACACACACACCCTACTACAATGCTCCCCATTGTAATTGAGGGAGAGGGTCTGTAAATGGCCCCTTCAGCATCGCCTGACCTCCTCTTCCCACTTCTGTTTTTATCCCAAACCCAACAGCGCCCACAGCACAGCCCAGTCCAGTAGGGTAGTGAGTGTCAGAGAGCACTTCCCAGGGCCATAGGACAGGCCTGTGGGGCTCAGGAACTTCCTGTCCAGCCCCAGACCACTGCTGACACACATACACAGCTCTGTGTTCTCTGCCTGCTTGGCCTGTGTTAGTCCCTCCATTAGTGTGGGCACTCCTCTGGCTTGCTCAGACACACACCCAGCTATACATGTAGCATACCCAGCATAGCCTACCCACCAGGACAGGCAGGAAACTTATGATGGGAAATAAACAGTCTGTTTTCCCGGAAGCTTCTATTTCTCGTTATTTCTGTCCCTGTTAGAATGCAGTTTACTTCTAACCTCAGACTCTTTTGGTTTGTGTCTCTCCTATGGAAAAAAGAACTCCCTCTTTCTCTCTCTGTATATGTGTGTGTGTGTGTGTGTGTGTGTGTGTGGTTCGTAGTCTGATCAAGATCAAGGGAGAAACAGAAAGAGAGAAGTTAGATCAAGACAAAGAGAGTGTGAGAGAGGAAGAGAAAGTAAGAAAGAAAAGAGATAAACAGAAAGTCCAAAGGAGAAAGAAGAGAAAAAAGGAGTGCGGGGCGGAGGAGAGAAGTGAGGTGATAGACAGATAAACACTTAAGGCTCTGCCTGATTAAAGCTTGACAAGACAAAACAAATACAACATGGCAACGCACTGCTCTTCTGTCAGGACCAGTAAAAACTGGACAGAGCTCAAATGGCCTTCTGGGATAGCGAGGTCCTCCACACTGATCTGGTACTGTGTAGCTCAACCCCTCCCATAGGAACCCAACCTTCATGAGCTCTCTCAACCCCTCCCATAGGAACCCGACCTTCACGAGCTCTCTTAACCCCTCCCATAGGAACCCGACCTCCACTAGCTCTCTTGCCCATAGGCTGGTGTGGCCTCCGTGAGGCAGACTACTCAACAAGGCCAAGGCTACTAGCAGAGATTTGCCCAGACTGGGATTGGTCTAAACAACAAGCCTCCATGCTCTGGTACTTTCCACTCGACTGGGGAAGTCAGGCCAGTGGCAATCTAATGCCAATGGCCACTGCCAGTCTAATGCCAGGAATTCATTACATTCAATCTACTGTACATGCTGTTGTAAAGACGGAATGTTAGCCATGAGAAGTGTTGTTGCGCAATCCAATTAGTTCCAATTTCCTCTAACCATGTGGAGAGATGGGAGCTTGGTCTGCCCAAGAGCAGGCATCCCTACACTAGTGTTGCAAGTGCTGTGTGTGTGTGTGTGTGTGACCACTGGCCCAGGGAAATATGCTGAAGATAAGTTGTTCTACTGTGTGTGTGTGTGTTAGATTTGTAGGAAGAGGATGTGGTGATGGCTGTTATGGTGTCAGTGCTGTTGCAAATGAGTATTTAATCCAATGAGTTTTTAGCTTGAACTTGTATCTAAGTATAGAGTTTTTGACCTATACTGTGATGGTGCATAAGACTAATACCACAGAGGTAGTTGCACTGGTCTTGAGTCAGTACTGGGATCTCTGCAGATCAACTGTGTAATTAAGTCAAAAGTGTTTTACAACTGACAGAATGGGAAAATAAACCATCAGTCACTCTTTCTAGAACTTATGTGTGTGTGTATGTATCAAACAGTATGTGTACTGTGTGTGTGTGTGTATGTATGAAACACTATGTGTACTGTGTGTGTGTATGTATCAAACAGTATGTGTACTGTGTGTGTGTATGTATCAAACAGTATGTGTACTGTGTGTGTGTATGTATCAAACAGTATGTGTATTGTGTGTGTGTGTGTGTGTGTGCATGTATCAAACAGTATGTGTATTGTGTGTGTGTGTGTATGTATCAAACAGTATGTGTATTGTGTATAGGCAATGGTGACTGTACATTCTGACATATGTGTCTGTTTTCTCTGATGTGTGTGTGTGTGTGTGTGTGTGTGTGTGTGTGTGTGTGTGTTAGCTGGCCGGTGGTGTAATCCTGGGGGTGGCACTGTGGCTGCGTCATGACCAGACGACCAGCACCTTACTGGACCTCAAGTATGAAGGACAGGCACCTCCCAACACCTTCTATATCAGTGAGTAAACCTCCCCTCCCTCTTTGTATCCTTCCCTTTCTCTCTCCCTCTCTCTTTATCCCTCCCTCCCTCTCACTCTCTCTCTCCCTCGCTCTCTCTCTCTCTCTCTCTCTCTCTCTCTCTAGCACCCTCTACACTTGTGAATAAACTCTCTCTCTCACGCACACACACACACTTTCTCACTTTGTACATCAGGGAATAAACTCCCTCTTTCTACTTCTCTCTCTGAGTCTCTCTATCCCTCTCTCTGTTTCTACCCCTACCAGGTTTCTTGGGGTCTTCAACACTCTTCTCCCTCTCTCTTCTCTCTCGCCTCTGTGTAGTTTCTCTTATGTTGTAATTCAGTGACTATGTATTTGTGTGTGTGTGTGTTTGAGGGATCTTACAAGAGCTTTCTCAATTTCCTTTTCTCACATGCTGCTGACTCTCCTCTGAATGTGTGTTGCTCATCCCCTCTTACTTTTCTCCCTCTTTCTGAATCTGTGCGTGTCACTCATCCGTTCTTCTTTTCCTCACTCCTCTCTTCTCTGTCTCACTTTTATCCAAAGCAACTAACATTCATTACTTACTTCAGGGCCAGTCTCCCCTAGAGCAGGGCCAGTCACCCCTAGAGCAGGGCCAGTCTCCCCTAGAGCAGGGCCAGTCACCCCTAGAGCAGGGCCAGTCTCCCCTAGAGCAGGGCCAGTCACCCCTAGAGCAGGGCCAGTCTCCCCTAGAGCAGGGCCAGTCTCCCCTAGAGCAGGGCCAGTCTCCCATAGAGTACGGCCAGTCTCCCCTAGAGCAGGGCCAGTCTCCCCTAGAGCAGGGCCAGTCACCCGTAGAGCAGGGCCAGTCTCCCCTAGAGCAGGGCCAGTCTCCCATAGAGCAGGGCCAGTCTCCCATAGAGTACGGCCAGTCTCCCCTAGAGCAGGGCCAGTCTCACCTAGAGCAGGGCCAGTCACCCCTAGAGCAGGGCCAGTCTCCCCTAGAGCAGGGCCAGTCACCCCTAGAGCAGGGCCAGTCTCCCCTAGAGCAGGGCCAGTCTCCCATAGAGTACGGCCAGTCTCCCCTAGAGCAGGGCCAGTCTCCCATAGAGTACGGCCAGTCTCCCCTAGAGCAGGGCCAGTCTCCCCTAGAGCAGGGCCAGTCTCCCCTAGAGCAGGGCCAGTCTCCCCTAGAGCAGGGCCAGTCACCCCTAGAGCAGGGCCAGTCTCCCCTAGAGCAGGGCCAGTCTCCCATTGAGCAACTTAGGGTTATAAGGGCAGACGGGATTCAAACCCACAATTTCCAGGCTACTAGCCTGCTAGCCAGGTTCCTTAACCTGAACGCGGCCATTCTTTTCTTTTCTCTTCTCCCCTCTTCTTTTGCTCTCTTCTCCTCTCTTTTATTCTCTTCTCTTGTCTTCTCTTGATGATATGGTGCCTTGCACTGGGTTTTACAGCTGAGACCCTGTGGACCTAGAGAGGGAGTGGGGCGGGGGCAGTGACCCTGCCGTGTGTTTAGGCACGGGCTGGCTCTTATGAAAACAACGCCCTAGAAAAAATGCGTGTTTCCAGTGGAAGTTCCCTCTGTACTCATAATATGTCCTATTTGTGTGAGTGTACACACACACATAAACACACGCAAACACATGCACACACACACTTGACCAGAATAAAAACACCCATGCAAATATGCATAGTTATGAACTTACATCCACAAACATACACACACACACACACATACACTTATACACATGCACACACTGGAGCCTATTGAAGCACCAGATGGATAACCACACAAATTCCCATACACACACAGACATGATTAGGTTTATGTATGGCAAAACTCAGTCATTTAAGGTTATGAGTTTTCCATGCGTGTATATTTGTGTGTGGGAAGTTATCTGTAATATGTAAAACACAAGATTAACTGCCCTACCCAAAGCTTTGGAAGCAAGTTGTCAGGAAACTTTAATGTGCTTGTGTAACCTACGTGAAACATCTTGGGGGAAAAATGCAAGCGAAGGAAAGCATTCTGGAAACAGTGAACCCACTACTCAGGTCAAGTGCAAAATTCAGCAAAAATTTGTTGATTCTGGAGTGGACCAATGTTTTCTTTTCCTTTTCTCTCAACACACACACACATACACACACACACACACAAAATGCTCCTTTCCCTTCCTACCATTAGTACATTTGTGTGTGTGTGTGCGAGCGCGTGTGTGTGTGTGTGTGTGTACAGGGCCCATGGCCATTGCTGCTCTAAAGCAATGCTACTTGGAGTGAAGAAACGTCAAACACACACACACAAACTCACACACTTGCACACACACACCATTTGGAGGAGAAAAACTTTCCACAGTGGTCCGTGTAGCAGGTCTGTGTTCTGCTGCAGTTACATAAGCCTCTATGATTCCAGAATCCTGGACACCTCAGCCAGTGTCTCCCTCTCTCCTCCCCTCTCTATCTCTCCTTTTCTCTCTCTCTTTCCTCCCCTCTGACTTTCTCTCTCCATCCCCCGTCCTATACTCCCTCTTTTTTCTCCTCTCCCTCTCTTCTGCCCCCTCTCTTTCTATCTCTGTTTTCTATCATCCTCTTCCTCCTCATTCCTTCTCTCTACCTTTCTCTTCTACCTCTCCTCTTCCATGTCTCTCTCTCTGCTCCACTCCACCCCCTCTCTCTCTCCCTTTCTCTCTCTCTCCCTCTCTCTTTCTCCTTCTCTCTCTCTCCCTCCCCCTCTCTCTCTCTCTCTCTCAGGGTGAGGAATTTTGGCACAACTGTGCACCATGATTACATTTCCGGGCCTGTGGAGGACCCGTGGTTCTCTCTTTCTCTCTCACACACACACACACAACACACAACACACACACACACGCGCACACCAGCTTTTAACCACCTTTTTAACCACTCTGCCATGCCAGGCCAAGGCACACACACACACACACACACACACACACACACACACACACACACCAACCATTCTCTAACCAGTGTCACAGGTTCACACTACCACACAAAGGAAGAGCAGTGGCCACAAGCACACACACACTCACACACACACATATACAGCTATATTCTCTCTGTCTTTCGGTTTCTCTCCAAGGGCTATTTGAGGTCAGGTAGTTTCCGAGGACCCAATGGCCTGTGCTGTTTAGTCTCCTGATGACAGTGGCTTTCTGTTTACTTTCAGAATGTTTCAGTTATATCGTGACAAATCAAAAAAAACATTTCCAGCACACTCAATCTAAAGAGACAATCTGCATCAAAACAGCCACTAGAGAGAGCATTGAGTGATTCCAAATGCACTGCAGAATTAGCAAATTGGAGCCAACTTGTTTCCCCTAAAATATCTGTTTGAGTTGGTGGGGGAAGTTTAGGTTGTTTTGTTGTTTCTGTGAATTGCCATGGGTGATTCTCACTTCCTGTGTGACACAACAGACAGAGCAGGGGCCAGAAGCTGGAAGGAAACACTTTATAATGGCAACCTGAGGTCTTTAGTATGCTACGCCACTCACACATCATGTACACAACGTACATACGTAATTTTGGGATGTGGGTCATTTGCCGCAAGCAAAAGGTGTTATGGGATGCAATGAACATGTGGCCATTAGATACAGATGCAGACAGAGGCTGTAAATGGTGCTGGTATTATGGGATGCAATGAACATGTGGCCATTAGATGCAGATGCAGACATGTACATACACATATACACACACATACATATACATACACATATACATATACACACACATATACACATACATATACATACACATATACATATACACACACATATACACACACATATACATATACACACACATATACACACACATATACATATACACACACATATACATACACATACACATATACATACACATATACATATACTCACGGCTGTAATAGGACATATGGCTAAACATATATTCACCATCTGATATATCTGAAAGTGGCTATTTTTGCTATTTTTGAAACATGTGTTTCATAAGTTACTTGTATATAACTCCTATTTGTGTGATTATTTGCAGTAGACCCTGATGGACGTGCACATAATTGGTACATGTACTATACACAAATTGACACATACCATATTTCTGTGGGGTAAAGCTGACTGCTGGGCCTGTGTCTTTGCTCTATGCAGTGAAGTGCTGCACTCCTCTCCTGTTTAATTAGAAATAGACACAGGAATCTCGGAAGCTCTTAATTAACAACTCTTTCATAAGCAAGAACAATTGTTAACAGACTGCACAAAAATGTGCATTTCTCTAGGTTCGCTTTGCTATGCTAATGGTTTTGCAGGTGTCTTTTTATATGTAACCTGCTGAGGAGGCAGCTGTAGCCAGTGGCATCCCAATGTATCACCAAGAGATTGTTCTAGAATATCCAGGCCATTGTATGTTCCTCGGCTCCATTATTACAGCCTCACATGTTTAAGGCTGGATCAAGCACTTGGACAAGATGTCCAAATAGCCTGTACTTCTCTGGTGGCATTGTTATGTTTGTGTGTGGCCTGTTCCACTAATACTTCCAACTTCTCATTTCCAACACTAAAATGTAGACAAGCGGCTCACTCACAGACGTGCACACACACACACACACACACACACACACACACACACACACACACACACACACACTAGAGCTATCTGCTCAATCTCAGACATCAGTCAGTTCCCTTTTACAGCCCCCTTATCGCCTTTATTGACCAGCAGAGCAGAGCACCACAAGATGTTTAAGCTCTAAGGTGTTACTCCCTAAGCAGTTAGTACATATCCTAGAACCTAGATCCTGGCACATGGTGCCACATAGTTCTCCTAACAACTTTATTGGATTCTAGAACAGTATGCCACATACAGTTCCAGAATGTGCAGTGTTCTAAAAGCTCTCATTGTGGGCTGTACCAAGAGTAAGATGACGAGAACACCGCTCCTAGAATGTAGAACTGCATCAACAATAGGTGGCTCTCGCTGAAACACTAATTGATAATAGATTATTGATTGATTGATTATATTAATTGATTATATATGGCAGAAGTTTGCAATAAGAACTAGGGCACACCCTGATGTAACCATTGAGGATGACATATGATATTTGTGTGTGACGTGTCTGTGTCTGTAAGATTATAAAGCACCCTCCCTTTGGTGAAAATCCTAGTGAACAAGTTACTCAAGTGGAAATGTTGTAATGGAAAGGTAATGTGTGTGTGTGTGTTTAGAGTAAGCTGCAAGGCGAGAGTTGAGATTTCTGTGGTTTTGGCTGGAGACTGTGGCGTGAGGAATGAGGTGGGGTGTGTTTTTGGAAATACTGGACAAGTAAACATCACGTACCTCATGGGTAAACACACACTACTCCTCACACCACACACAGTCGCACAAACTTGACATCAAACTCATCAAGAAATCAGTGTTGTGTTTGTGTGTGTGTGTGTGTGTGTGTGTGTGTGTTTGTGGTAGTAGTCTTGGAATGGCAGCCCTCTTGTCACAGCAAGCCATAGGAGACCATGAGTAACCATGGCTGCCTGTAGAAATTCTGAAGTTGCCAAGCAACCATTAACGTGACGTCCAGTCCAATGCAGTGCAGTCCACTCCACTCGAGTTCTGCCATGTCCAGCCAGGCAGTAGTTAACGCTGACAGATCGCTGGTATTGATCTCTACTGTAGCGCTCGCTCTGCGTTGCCTGGAGTAGAGCAGTTCTAGATGGAGGTGTGTGTGTGTGTGTGTGTGTGAGAGAGAGAGAGAGAGCATTTTTGAGAGCCTCTAGTGATTTCCTTCCTCTTTAAGTTGCTAATGAGACAAACCATGATAACTGGAGTGACAGCAATGACTCCTCTGAGGGCAGTAGCACTATAGACACATTGTTTACCTCATTGTAAGATCAAAGCAGCTCCATGGCAGTGCCTACTGCAGATGTTATCAGCTGTGCATCAGAGCCGCTTTACAGGCAAAGCTACTCTGTTACTTTGCTTTTATCTTGTGGATTTACTTCTGATGTAGTCTTACTTTTGTCTGACGTAAGATGTGAAGCATATTCGGCTTCAGGTTATTGATAACACCAATAACGAATTAAGTTAATGATAATACTAATAATAATGATCAATAATCTGGAGTGTCACATGGTGAGGTAGAGTTTGATGAAACTGCAGAAGCCACACACACACACACACACACACTGTAAGCACGGTACATGTGTGGTACGTGGAAAGAATTAAATCAGAATCAGATGTGATTATTTGTGGAGGTGTAGGATTCTTGTCTTCTTTGGAACATTGAGTATTCACAGATTGTGAATTAAACATTTCTGTCCCTCTGCCAAACTGCCTCCTGCATTACTGTATTGGCTGGTTGCACAGTTGCTCTCTCAAACCAGCCATTTCACGAGCCCACTGGTACCTCCCGAGCCAAGATGGCCGCCCGGGGCTGCGTAATGACCACGGAAAGTCATCTCGCCAGACGGTCACGCCCTCAACAGGAAATGAATCAAGATGCCAGTCCTCTTCAGCCCAGAGTGAGATGAGTGGTCCTCATCAAGCCCGAGTGCCACACGGCCATAAATATTAGCACTTAATGTGCAGCGCGGGGGGGGCAGGTGAGAGAAGACAGAGAGAGCAAATGCCTATATACATTTTACATGCACACGCATGTAAATTCACAATGATTCACAATGAACAAGTGAACAAGTTTAAGTGTGTGTGTGTTTGTGTGTATGAATATGTATGGGGTGTGTTTGTGTGTGTGTGTGTGTATGTTAATGCTAACTGATTCCCCCCCCGCCCCCCAAAAAAAGCAAAAAAACACACACACACACACATAAACTTGCACACAAACACACACGGACACACATTGTGGATAGTGATTCATTCAGACAGCCACAGTCTCTGAAAAACATGTGTATGTGTGTGTGTATGCCACAGTTACTGGGAAGCCTGAGGCTGGAGTGACTCAATTAGTCCTAATGGGAGGCGAGTGATACAGCACTCCCTTTCAAAAAGTGTGTGTGTGTGTGTGTGTGTGTGTGGTGGCTGTGATTTTACACTACAACAGAGACTTACAAGAGGGGCCAGGATTGGGGAAGGACTAGTGGATGGAATCTGTTTATGTTCAGGACCTTTGGGTGTCGTTGTGGAGAGACAGTGAGAGATGTCAGGCCTGTGTGTGTGTGTGTGTGTGTGTGTAGACAGTGAGAGATGTCAGGCCTGTGTGTGTGTGTGTGTGTGTGTGCAGACTAGATTCTGTGAGGTGAGAGAGAATCTGTTGAAGTTGAGGACCTTTTGCTGTTGTTCTGTAGTAACAGTGAGAGATGCCAAGCCCATATGCCTCTGTGTGTGTGTGTGCGTGTGTGTGTCTGTGTGTGTGTGTGTGTGTATGTGCAAAGTGAGATCAGTGAGATGAGGGCGGTGTGTTTGTGTGCCTCCTAGGGAGTGACAGACTATGCCTAGCCAAGGGAGACACACGTGCACTTAGCCTCACTAAGCACACAGCACACACACACACTCACACACCATAAAGTCTGGCACAGTAGTCCTTTGATTGTTGTGCTTGAAATGTTCTGTAGGTGTGTGTTTAAACCCTGCTCTAAATCATAGATACAACAGTAGCAGTGTGTAAGATAGGGTAACGTCATTGTGTGTGTGTGTGTGTGTGTGTGTGTGTGTGTGTGTGTGTGTTATAGAATTGTGTTATTGTTTAAGTGGGCACTTAACGTAGAGTTTGGTAGACTTAACAGTCTCTCCCTCTCTCCCTCTCCCTCCTTCTCTCTTCTTACATCTCTCTCTCTCTCTCTGTTCAACACTCCCCATCCGCTGTGCATAAACACAGGTGTGTGTGTGTGTGTGTGTTTGTATTTGGTGGTTGCAGCTTGTAGCGTGAGCTCTCCTGTCTCTTCAGAGATGCGGCAGATCAATAAGGCCACTGAAATCAGATCCCTGACCAGACACACTTTCGGCACCTGGTCAGGTGTCCCAGGTGAGGTGTGGCAGGTGAGGCCAGCTAGAGGCTCCCTGGGGTGAGCCTCGTAAATAAAAGCAAGGTGACCAGTGTTAATCGAGACTAATCTAGACTGAGTCGCCCAACTACACAAACAGTTAAAAGGAATGCTAGACAACCTGAACTCAACCTTTCCTAAACATAACAAGTGATGGGGATGAATGTGAGGTGGAGGTCTGAGTTTGGGTCCAGTGAGAGGCGGCAGCCGGGGGCAGGAGAGAAGAGAAAATGAGTTTGAAATTAAATAAGCCTTAAGTGTCCCTCTGGACCGCAGCCAAAACACACTCTGCTGTAGAGATGGGTGCACTGGCCCCTCCTGTCACTGACCACATCACATACACAGACACACACACACACACACACATACACAGACACACATACAGACAGTTAAAATCTCACACACACATATGCACACACACACACACACACACACACACACACACATACACACAGTCAAATTCTCACACACACATATGCACACACACACACACACACACACTTGACTCACGGATGTAGTGGGGTGGGATTAAGGAGGTTGGAAACTATTGATTGCTCACCGCTGTGGTGCCTTCACTTTGCCTGAGTGAGTGCCGCATGAATTTGATTGATTTGAAATAGCAATGCTTTATGACAATGAATAAAATGCTGCGTGATTGGTTAGCTGTGTGTGGCAATGCCGCAGCAACTGTTACTGTGGTCTGTGGGACCTTTGGCATGAGCAGAACAGGTGCTGATACACACACACACACACACACACACACACACACACACACACTCACACTCACACTCACATTCAAACACATACAGAAACGCGTGACCTTCATTGCCCACCCCCCCACACACACACTCCACCACCACCACCACCAAAAAATAAACACTGTATGACATGACCACCTGGTGTCATACCTCAGCTGCTGCCATCTTCACTCCCACATACACACAGCTACATGCACAGACACACACACACAGACACACACAAAGTCACACACACAGACTCACTATTTGAATTCATTACAGAGTTGGGCTAATCTTGTTATTCAGAATGCTGAACACAGGATGTCGTTACACACTGATTCATGGTGGTGATCATATCAACGGCATGATAGCACTGTATGTCTGTGTGTGTGTGTGTGTGTGTGTGTGTGTGTGTGTGTGTGTGTACATGTGTTATACACACACAGTGGGGAGTGATTGGAGACTCTCTTACAGTAAAATGCCACTCAAGCTAATTAGCTTGTGTGTGTGTGTGTTACTCTGAAACTCCTGAAAGCAGAAATGTTAGAGAAAGAAACAAAATATTCTTTTCAAAACATTCCCTCCATTCCAAGAGCAGTTGTTTTTGGGGAATGCTGGTAGGGGTGTGAGGTCTGGGTTGGCAGGCCTGGAAACAGCTTTAGGGAGAACTATGGGAAACTAGACGCAAATTTCTGGTGTGAGACAGCAGGCCAGCACTATCAAGTGCAAGTACAAGAGCAAAGGAGAGAGTGAAATACAGAGAGTGATAGAGAGAGAGAAAGAGTGAAAGAGAAAGATAGAGAGAGAAATAAACACAGACGTGTGAGTGTGAAGTAAACACACACTGAGTAGAACAAGTGCTTTTCCCGGAAATCAGGAGTGTACAATCAACCAGGGTTTTGGTCTCTCCCAGACGCTCTTTGTGTGTGTATGTGTGTGTGTGTGTGTGAATGTGGGTGGGAGACTGGAGAAATGTTCCTCAAGCAGCCTTAAAAAAGAAGGAAAAAGGAAGAGAAAGAAGAAAGGGAAAATTCCAAACTCTGGCTCTGCCATCATGTCCACACCTCCTGATCAATGTAGACCACGCCCATATGACTGTTAGTCCCGCCCTGTGTGGTGGCCCCACCCCCTGGGGGTGAGAGGAAAGTTTCTGCGGTGCGAGTCATCAGTTTCCACTCCGTTTAGCACTGCTGGGCTCCACTGCGTTCCACAGGCATCTGGATATGTTTAAAGCCCCATCACACACACACACACACACACACAAACAGACATCTGCATACACACACATACACATACACACAGACATATACAGACACACATACACACACACACAGACATATACAGACACACACTCACACCTCCTTCTCTTCTCTCTCTCCCTTCTTCTCTTCTATCTGCCTCTCATCATCTATCTTTCTCTCTCTCCCTTCTTCTCTTCTATCTATCTTTCTCTCTCTCCCTTCTTCTCTTCTATCTGCCTCTCATCTATCTTTCTCTTAGTTAACTTTTCTATCCCTGTTTTTCATCTTTTTCTTCTTTGAACTCATTTCCTCCATTTTCCACTCCTCTCCCCACTGCAACCTTTCCATCAGCTTTTTCTTTCTTACCGTCTGACGTCATTTTTTCCCTTCACCCTCCCCCATCCATCTCTTATATCCCTCCCTTCTTTCTTCTTGCCTTTTTCCCTACACTGGTACATCGGTTCTCTCTCCCTCTCTCTCTCTCCCTCTCTCTCTCTCCCCTCTCTCCCTCTCTTTCTCCCTCTCTCTTTCTCTCTCCCTCTCTCTCTCCCTCTCTTTCCCTCTCCCTCTCTCTCTCTCTCCCTCTCTCTTTCTCCCTCTCTCTCTCTCCCTCTCTTTCCCTCCCCTGCTCTCTCCCTCTCTCCCTCTCTCTCTCCCTCTCTCTCTCTCCCTCCCTCTCTCTCTCTCTCTCTCTCTCTCTCTCTCTCTCTCTTTCTCTGTGTCTGTTCAGGCTGCCACACCCTAACTCTCTCCTCTTCTCTTCCTTCACCCATCCTCTCTGTCTCTCTCTCTCCCTCCTTCTCTCTCCATTCCGTATTCAATTCCTTATACACACACACACACACACACACACACACACACACCACCCTGTCTATGTTTCTCTCCCTCATAACATTGGTGAATGTCTTTCTCTGTTAACATCACTTCTTTTCACCATTTCCTTTTATCATCCCTTGTTCTCTTTCTCTATGCAATTCAGACTTTTCTCTCTCCATTTCTCCTATCTATCTATCTATCTATCTATCTATCTATCTATCTTTCTTTCTCTCTCTCTCTCTTTCTCTGTCTCTCTCTTTCTCTCTCTCTCTCTCTCTCACTCTCCCATTCTTGACCTTCCCACCTCTTCTTATCTATCTCTCTCTCTCGCCCATCTCTGTCACTCATTCTCTTTCCCCCAACCTTCTTTCTGTCACATTTTTATTCTTCTTCGCAACCCCACTCCTCTTCACCTCTCTCTTTCTCTCTCTCACTCTCTCTCTCCCCCTGTCTCTCTCTCTCTCTCTCTCTCTCTCTCCTTCTCTCTGGTTGAGTGCCAGTGTTCTGCTCTTTGGCTTAATGAAAGTAGCAGCTGCATGTGGCATGATGAGAACTCTCTACACCAAATGACATGCATGCACATGTTCCACTCATCAGTATACACACACACACACACACACACACACACACACACACACACACACACACACACACACACATACATACACACACACACAAGAGTATATACAATGCATTGTATAGGCCTACATGGCATATACAGTACATTTATAGCACAGACACTCATCAGTAAACACACAAATTGTATAAGCACAAATTCATGTGGATCCAGTAGTAGTATACATTGTAGAAACATTAGTAGTATACATTGTAGAAACATTATCTGAATTGACGTATGTAGATAGAAACATAGATAGATAGATCTGGATGTTTTCACATCTCACTACTTTGGCTCACTGAAACTGGTGTGTTAGTAGTGTGAACAGGAATAGGCCCTCTAAGGCAGGTCTCGGGCGGGAGAGGAGTGTCTGTCTGTGTTTCTTGGGGGTTATTGCTCTCTCTAAGGGTAGATCTAGGCTCCAGGGAGGCGAATAAGGGGGGTCAGTCTTGGCCGCTTGGGCAGGAAGCACCTGTTAGAGCAGGAGGAAGGCTGGCCTGATTGCGTCTTGTCGGGTCTGCTCTGTAGCAGCTGGGGCCTCAGCAGAACAATGTTGCCGCCCCAGAGAACCTCAGGATGAGAAACACAGATGGACCCCTACATGAGCAGAAGGATGAGGGAAATGTATGTGTGTGTGTGTGTGTGTGTGTGTGTGTGTGTGTGTGTGTGTGTGTGTGTGTGTGTGTGTGTGTGTGTGTGTGTGTGTGTGTGTGTGTGTGTGTGTGTGTGTGTGTGTGTGTGTGTGTGTGTGTATGTGTGTGTGTATGTGTCTGTGTGTGTGTGTGTGTGTGTGTGTGTGTGTGTGTGTGTGTGTGTGTGTGTGTGTGTGTCTGTTAGTGTGTGCGTGTTTGTGTGTGTGTGTGTATGTATGTTTGTGTGTGTGTGTGTGTGTGTGTGTGTGTGTGTGTGTGCGTGAGTGTGTGTGTGTGTGGGAGTGCAAGCAGTAGAAGTTACTATACCAAAGGTACTGGAGGCAACCCAAAGGAGTGCTGTGAAAGCATGAGACAGCAGTTTGGTCCTGAAGACAGGGAGCTGAGGAGTAAAGGAGTAACACCATGGCAACAGGAGGAAGGAGGGAAGAGAGCAAGCCAATGAAGGAATGAAAATCAATTGCAATACAAGCAGGAAAGAAAGAAAAAACAAAAAAGAAACACTGACATTTTAAGAGAATGCCAAAGAGAGGTGTGTGTGTGTGTGTGTGTGTGTTTCTCTGTGTGTGTGTGTGCAGTGTCCCAGACCATTCATTCTGTCTGTGTATGACAGATGGCCCAGAGTGCATTGGCGGCCACCATTTCTGGCTCAATTAAACAAATGGACACCATACTTTCCCTTGTCTCCTCCTCCTCCCCTTCTCCTCTACTCCTGTTTTCCTCTCCTCTCTTCCCCTCCCCTTCTCTCCCCATTTTCCACTTCTCCTCTTCTCTCTCCTCTCCCCTCCACTCCTCTCATCTCATCTATGCTCTCTGCTGTCAGAGCATAGACGAGATGAGGCCTATGTAAGGAGATCAAAGTCACGTGACGTCAACCCCACCCTGCCCCAGACTATACTGCAGTGGGGAGAGTGTGTGTGTGTATGTATGTGTGTGTGTGTGTATCTGTGTGTGTGTGTGTGTGGGGGGGGGGGGGCTTGGGAGAAAGTGGAGGAAAGGGGGGCCTAATCTAATCTAATTAAGTGTATATATTAAGTTAGCAAGCTGGGCACACAAAATGCAGACACACACACACACACACACACTGCAGTCAGGGACTGAGTGCAGTGGGGAGGGTGGGACAGACAGAGAGAGAGAGAGGTGGGTTGTGGTCTAGGAGTCTTAAAGAGTAGATCATAAAGACAGAGTGAGGGGGAAGAAGAGAGAGAGAGAAAAAATGATGAGGCCATTATAAGCCACTGGAGAACAACAAGAATAGCATTGTTGTTTCTCACTGCAGCTATGTGTGGTGTGGTGTGTGTGTGTGTGTGTGTGTGTGTTTGTGTGGTGCGCGTGTCCAGCAATTCATGTGATAGTTATCATAATGGATTTTGTCCATCCATTCATTTTATCTATAGTCATCATAATGGATTGTGTGTGTGTGTGTGTGTCTGTGTGTAACGGATAGTTTAGTCATCTGGTTATAGGAGAGTAGGTATGTGATGAGCAGGTTTCTCATTGTGTGAGTGTGTGACTGGGAGTAGAAGTGCAGGTGTGTGTGTCTGTGTCTGTGTGTGTGTGTGTGTGCTGTAGTGGCCGATGGATGTGGGGGTACGGAGTCCCCCCCCCCATTACTTGGAACAGATCATATATGTATTTCACCCTTTTTCAAAGTTTTATTAATTAATCATTTTATGAATTAATCATTTTATTAATAAGGTACCTGTAAGTGGCCTGGTCAAGCAGGCCTCTCCAGTAAGCCCTCTGCTGTCAAACAAATTAGCACAATCCTGCTGTGAAACTACTGACACTGAAACTGAAGCTGGTCTTAGAGGTGTGTGGGAGTTTTTTTGCGTGCGTCATTAGTATAGCATACCCACACTCAAAAATCTCCACTATGTGTGTGTGTGTCTGTGTCTGTGTGGGTGTGGGTGTGTGTGTGTGTGTGTGTGTGTGTGTGTGTGTGTGTGTGTGTGTGTTGTTCTTCAGTAATAACCCCTAATGCTCCAGACCCCTAACGGTTGAACACTAAGTGAGATTGAATGAAGCTCCTCAGTCAACCACAGAGAGAGAGAGAGAAAGAGTGGGAGAGTAAGTGTGTGAGAGAGATAGAATGAAAGAGAGAGAGGGAGAGAGGGAGAGGACAAGGGATTACTGTCAGAGAGAGGGAGGGACAGGAATAAAAAGACAAATGGACATCAGACCTTCACTGTTAATAGATTGTGTGAATGTGTGTGTATCTGTGTCTGTGTGTGTGTGTGTGAGAGAGAGAGAGAGAGAGCGTGTATCCAAAAACAGCCGTGAATGTTTGTCGTTGTGTCAGGTCTGTGTGTGTATGGTACAGCACACACACTGCAGTATTCTCATTAGTTTTGATTGAACTCTTCAATCACACAGTTACACACAGATACAGCTTGTGTGTGTGTGTGTGTGTGTGTGTGTGAGAGAGAGAACGAGAGATTGTATGAAAAGGCCAGTAGTGAAGTTTCCATGTGTTACTCTACTGTCTACTGATGAGAGCCAAGGTCAGGACAGGACAGTGTGTGTCTGTGTGTGTGTGTTTATTACTAGTGTGTGTGTGTCGGGGGTCAATGGGTTGGGGTGGAAAAAGAAACAAACAAACCTGTGCTGAAATCAGTGAAAACAGATTTGGTCTGCTCAGAATGTCTGAATATTTAGAATAGGCATGATAGTGTCGCTAAATATTTAGGCCTTAAGTTGACATGCATGGCGAAGTGACATAAATCAGGTGAAACACTCTGTGTAGGTCACTGTGAAGAGGGTCATGTCAGCTGCCTGGAGACTCATGAGGACAGAAGGGATGAGGAGAGATGAGAGGAGAGGAAGGAGATGAGGCAGTGGAGGAAAAGAGGAGAGAGAAGAGGGAGGGAAGAGAGGAAGAGAGAAAGATGAGGGCTAGGAGAGGAGAGGAGAAGGGAGGTGAAGAGAAGGAAGGGAGGAAGAGAAGAGAAGGATGGGAGAGATGTGGAGAGGAGAGGAGCAAAAAAGAGAGTAAAGAAAAGAGAGGAATAGTGTGCTCACTTTGGGCCGTGTGTGTGTGTGCGTGCGTACGTGCCAGTGTGTGTGTGTGTGTATGTCTATGTTTATGTGAGTGTGTGTGTCTCTGTGTGTGTGTGTCTGGCTCGTCTGCAGGATAGGGAAAGAACAGAGTAGAAGAGAGATGTGTATGCCATAGTCAGTAGTGTGTGTGTGTGTGTGTGTGTGTGCGTTGGTTAGTGTTTTTATTGTGGTGTGTTGTGTTCCATTACTGCAGTTCACTCTGCCACACACACCACGTCTCAGCACAAGGGGGTTGCCATGGTTACGGGCCCAGGCCAGCCAGCCAGGCAGCCAGTGTCTGGGACCATGTAAACATGGGGCGTGGCTTAGAGACGGGTGGGCCCCCCCCCGCCCCCCTTTCCTGATGAGTCTCTTCTCCTGATGTGTTTCTTGCTGATGTTCTCCTCACACTTAAACACATACGTGCACACACACACATGTGCACACACTCCATATGTCTTCCACTGGGGTTTTTTTGCTCTGTTCCACGTGCACATTTTTTTGTCTGTAGAGCCTTTCTTTTCTCTCTCTCTTTCTTTCTCTCTCTTTCTCTCTTTTTCAAGTTAAAATTCAAAATGCTTTATTGCCATGACAAACAGGATATTTGAATTGTCAAAGCTGTCATAGAAAGTATGAATGGCCCTATGCACACACACACACACACACACACAGCCCCATCAGTTTTCATGTGAATTAACACTTTACTGTGTGTGTGTGTGTGTGTGTGTGTGTGTGTGTGTGTGTGTGTGTGTGTGTGTCTTCACTGCATTGTGAGATGCCCTTGCTGTCAGGCAAAGTGGAATCTTGAGCCAACATTCTAATCAGGCAACAGCCTTTTGACAAAATGGAAAGTCTCCCCCTAATGGAGGACTTGTTTTGTGTGTTTGTGTGTGTGTGTGTGAGAGAGAGAGAGGGAGCGCAGTGTCACCCAACCCACACAGGGTTAGTCACAAGGTGTCAGACTAATGTTCCTTTGCATAAACACGCAAGGCTTTTTATGGTTTGCAAAAAAAGTGCACCTGCATTGCCCCCTAGTGGCAACATGCTAGTAGTGCAGTTAGTCAAAGTTTGGTTCATGGCCACAGTCTCTGTGTATGGTGACCTCACCTGTAATTGCTCCACCTGTCCCTGTCTAAAAAAATGACATAGAGTGAGCTCACCTGTCCATATGCTGTCTCTCTCTCTCTCTCTCTCTCTCTCTCTCTCTCTCTCTCTCTGTGTCTTTGTGTTGTGCCTCCACCTATCACAGTAGTACTCTACCTGTCTTAGTTTTGCTTAGTGTTTCAGTGATGTCATCTGTCTCTCTCTCTCTTTGTGTCTTTGTGCAGGTGTGTACATCCTCATCGTTGTTGGAGCCGTCATGATGTTTGTCGGATTCCTCGGTTGCTACGGTGCCATCCAGGAGTCCCAGTGCCTTCTCGGAACGGTTGGTGAAGCTACCCACAATTCCATGTGTGGCTGCTCTAGAACAGCACCCTCACACAATCTGGCTCAAATCAAATAATTTTACTGAACACTAGCACATGTTTTCTTTACACAGTGAACATGTAGTCAGTTTCAGAATGCTAACAAGTGATGTCATTTCTGAAACTACATTCATTTTCATGTATTTCAAATTCACGACTTCATGGACTACATTGACGTCATATAATATGACAATGAATGTTAGAAAGAAATTCTTGAAGAATTATTGCAGATGCACAAGCCTACAGTTATTTCCAGCTGCTAACATGCTTTGGTTTTGCCAAATCTGTAACCACTTTTTTCAAAACTGCAAATACAACAAAACTTCAGTCTGTTGTCAACACCTGTCAACCTATCCAATTGCAACTGAAATTGGAGATGGTTTTTCTATTTTGCCTTTTCTGAATGTTTTTCCAATTATCTGTTTAGAGTTCATTCAAGAATTATCATCTATGTAACCATTGTGCTGCTGGTATTGCCAAACTAAGGGTTTTGTATTTAAGGTTTTGGACAGTAGATTTCCATCTCTGGCACTCTGTGTGTAAGCATTTGCAAATAAGCCGTGTAAGATACGTAATTTTGGTGTTGGGGTGATCCCCTGTGTAAACATTAACATCATAGAAATGCATTCATTGACTGCATATAGTGTGAAAAGAGCAAGAAATGTGTCAACCATAAGGCCAGAACAGGCCGATGGTGTGCAAATTGTATTTAGAGTTTTGAAAAAGAGGCTGATGATCGGACAAAAGCTTGTTAGCGACTGAGCTGAAAAAAAGCTGTAATATATGATTAAATCACAGCCACTGCAAATGACTGTAATTAGCATGCATGCTAAGGGCTAATGCAGTTTACTCAGGCGTGGAACAATTATCCCCTAGCATCTCACTGAAGGCACACACACACACACACACACATTGCCTTGATCTCCATTGAAGACTCAGGCATGGAGTCTGAGCATGTAAGATTCTTGTAAACTTGTCTATATTGATAGACCATACACGGTTGTTAAATTATTGTGTGTGTGTGTGTGTGTCTGTTTACAGTTCTTTGCCTGCCTGGTGTTGCTGTTTGCCTGTGAGGTTGCTGCTGGCATCTGGGGCTTCATGCACAGGGACTCGGTGAGTTCATGCACACACACACACACACACACACACACACACACACAGATACAAACAACCCCTCTCTCCATCTATCTGTTCCTCTCTCTCTCTCTCTCTCTTTTTCACTGATGGAGTGACTCTCTTCATATGGCAAGCGTGTACATATCTTGCTCTGTGCACATTCTTTTTTCTCACCCAACAGTAATGTTGGGACTTGGTTCTCAGTAAATTTATGACAGTCTGAGTATATTGTTTTAAAATGGAAAAGAAGTGATCACTTCTATCTTTCCATTGGCAGCATTCATTCAAAAAATACTCATACACACACACACACACACACACACACACACACACAAACTACTGTACTGTAGTGGTTAGGGAAAAATGTTACTATAAGTATGTTACTTGCCACACTTAAGATAGTAAGAACACCAATGCCCTACTCTACTCCATTTTGTCTTGTCTTTAATGTTTGTGACTTTAATGTCTGTGAAAAGGTTAATGTCTACCTCAGTTGTCTTAAATGTTCAATGTTCAGTGTCTGTCTTTGTTTAAGCATGGGATAGTAGGAAACGTAATTTTGATTCCGCATATGTCTTGTACATGTGAAGAACTGACAATAAAGCTGACTTTGACTTTGACTTTGCTCTGATACCTGCCCTCTGTGTGTGTGTGTGTGTGTGTGTGTGTGTACCAGGTGGCTAAGGAGTTCATAGCATTCTATGACTCAGTGTATGAACAGGGTTTGACCATGAACCTGATTGACGATAAGAAGCGTGCCGCTACCCAGGTCCTCAAGGCCATCCACGAGACAGTGAGTATGAAACGCCAGACAAAACACACACACACACACACACACACACACACACACACACACACATACACTATCCTGCACTATCCAGTCATCACTGAACACGTCTGTTTTCTCCTGTGGTTGTGTGCCTCTGTATGTGCGTGTGTGTGTGTGTGTGTGTGTGTGTGTGTGTTGACAGCTGGACTGCTGTGGAAAGGATAACACTCTGGAGAACCTGTTCACTCACCTGGGCACAGATGTGTGTCCCGAGAAGAGCAGTTTGTTCCAGCAAAGCAAGGTGAGACATGGCCGTCACCCTGGATACCTCAGTCAGACCTGCTCCACAGCCCAGCCCAGCTAGCCACCTATACCACAGTCAGACCTGCTCCACAGCCCAGCCCAGCTAGCCACCTATACCACAGTCAGACCTGCTCCACAGCCCAGCCCAGCTAGTCACCTATACCACAGTCAGACCTGCTCCACAGCCCAGCCCAACTAGCCACCTATACCACAGTCAGAGAAGCACCACAACCCAGCCAAGTTAGCCACCTATACCTCAGTCAGACCTGCTCCACAGCCCAGCTAGTCACCTATACTACAGTCAGACCTGCTCCACAACCCAGCCAGTCACCTATACCACAGTCAAACCTGATCCACAGCCCAGCTAGTCACCTATACCACAGTCAGACCAGCTCCACAGCTCAGCACACACCTATTCCTATACTTCAGTCCCTCCCTATAGCACAGACCAGGTATTTTAGTCAGCTATACCTCAGTCTCAATTTTACAATCTCTTTCTGTTGTCCCTCCTCCAGAACTGTCATGCACGAATCAAGTCGCTCTTCACTGATAAAGTCTACCTGATTGGCTTTGCTGCCCTGGCTGTGGCTGTGATCATGGTGAGTGTGGTACACATATAGATAAGTACTTAGACCACATACGTGCTTAGGCCAGATATGTGCTTAGACCACAGCTGTACTTAGACCAGATATGTGCTTAGTCCACAGCTGTGCTTAGACCAGATATGTGCTTACTGTGCGTTCACACCAAGAGCTACTAAAGCTGTGAAATTGTGTTTGTTGCACATAAAGATATATATACATAAAGATATATATACATAAAGATAGCTGCTAGATATCTGTGTTCACTCATGTCACTAATGACTCACTGACATTTGTGAGATGTCAGATGTAAATGAAATGTCAGTGCCCACTGACATTTATTTACAGCCAAAACGCCTCATAACTAATTTGTATAAATTTGAGCAGGTTTTAGCTTTTTTTAGTCGCAAATTTTGTCGCTATTTACGCGATTTTAAAGCTTTAGTCGCTCTTGGTGTAAACTCACAGTTAAGACCACCAACATGCTCTGCTCAACTGCACAGGTCTTTTTATTTTGAAATATTTTGAGTGGTTTTAGTGGTATATTATCATTTGAAGATCAAACATATGTTAACTATTCCACTATGTGCTCTGCATTGTGAACCTGCTTAGAGAAATGGAAGAAAGGCTGCAGGATATTACTAATATTTCAGTATCCTGCACAGAAAGTATAAGTATAGGGCAAGCCTGACCTTGTGTGAGACGTACACAGAAATTATCTGGTCCTAGTTCATAGTTTGTGTGTGTGTGTGTCCTCTGAGTGACGGTCTTTGTCTACCTCCACAGATCTTCGAGATGATCTTCAGCATGGTGCTCTGCTGTGGCATCCGCAACAGCCCGGTCTACTGAAGGCCAAAGGGGTGGAGCCTGAAAGGTCATAAACTTTGACCTCTGAACACATGCCCCAACCCCACCCCTTTCCCTATCCCCGCCCCACCCTCTCCTAAAAAGGAAGAAAAAGTGTTTGTCGCTCCTGCTTTCTTTTTTTGGATTTCTTCCCTCCCTGCCTGATGTAGTGGCACCCCATTTAACAGCCCTATGGAGGAAACAGATTAAGAAGTGTTTTTGTAATCTGCCTGAACTATAGCTAGTTGACCCAAAATGGTTACCACCTCTCTCTCCCTCTCTCTTGCTCTCTCACTCTCTCTCTCTCTACTGTACTGTACTATATGCTCCAATGCATACAGAAGAGCTGTGGTGAACATGCAACATTCGCATAAGCACACACACACACACACACACACACACTTTTATCTAATGACATATTTCAGCCTAGTTCCTCGTCTAACCTCCATAGACCCCCCCCCCACTCCCCCCGCTAGCCCTTGTTGTAATGATTAGATATTGCTACTGCTATACGGTTGTGTGTTGTTTTATTTCTTCTTGTTTTTTACCACCTGTACATGTTTAAACTGTATATATTTGCAGTGCTGTCTGACTTTCGAGCATGGATATTGTGTTTGTCTTTCTCTCTTTCTCTATATAAGAGACATCTACTGTCCTGAGCTCTCTTCTAACTAGATGACCACTAAACAAAATCAGTGTTGTACTTTCTCAACTAGAGTGTTAGAGAGATGAACCTGCTCACTGCTCAGAGGTTGACATTTATTTCACCATATCACATCATTTCACAACCTTCCTGCTCGACGATTGCCCCGCAACTGCACCATTGGAAACAGACCCAGCAATCACTGAAATCAGTCAAGCCAATCAGCAGCTTTCTTATTTACAGGAGATGAGCTATGATTGGTGCTTCAGTATGAGTAATGACAAAATCAAAACGTTTCAGCCTATCAGCAGTTTTCTTATTCACAAGAGAGGAGCTATGATTGGTGGTCCAGTAGGGATAAGTTTCAGGTTTCAGTCAGTGCAACCCGCTGACAAACTATATACACTAACTAGGCCACACTTTATGTAGTTTAGGTACCGTCTATCAGAACTCTGACAGGATTTGGCTCAGGCAAGATGTGACCTAGATTGTGTTCACAAACAGGTCAAAGGTCACTGCCATCGAGGGGACAATCCTAAGTATTTCTCCAGAAGAGGACAAAAGATTGTCTGTCATTTGGTTATCAGCTCCTGGGCTATCTGATAGATGTACCCTGAATGTCTTCAGTTCCTCTACTGGCTTTAAAGACACAAGCTGAGACCCCCGTCAAGTCAACTGGACTTTTATTCTGCTATATCCCAAATAACCCGTGCATAACCATACATCAGCAACACCCTCCACACACACACCACCACCACCCAAAAAAGCCTTCAAGCCTTATAGAACCTCAATCAAGCACTGCACTTAGAACTAGACTAGACTAGACTGGGTAAAACTGCTGGAGTTCTCTTGAGTGTTGTCCAACAGGAGAGGACCGCCACAGGATTCCTGCGGCAGTAAGCTTTAGCACAGAACGATCTTAGCAGTATCTGTACACATGCAACAGGACTATTGTCCGTGAGGTAAAGGTCGATCTATCCCAGTGCAACCCGGCGCCCCAATCCAGCCCTCTTTTGCCTGCATATCATCTCTCGTAGAGTTTTGTAACAAACTTCTGTCTTTCCAGAGAAAAGTGCTTTGTTTTTGTTTTTTTGTTTTTTTTCTGTAAGCGCTTCGTGATGCTGTGCTGATAGATGCATTTCCTGTACTGCTGGAAGTAGCTTGACAAGGCTGCTGGATGTTATACGAGGCGATATACTCCTCTACTGAGAATGCTGTAGTAACAAGGTGTGTGAGTGAGTGTGTTTGTGTGTGTGCATGCGTGTGTTTGTGTGTGTGTGTTGACTCACAGAGGACTTTCTCAGGAAGTCCAAGCAAGGACAGACTCATCTCCATCTTTGGTTTAATTTGACATGCCACTCCCACTCCCACTCCACTGGAGGGCGATGTTCTGCCTCCAAGTTCCTCACTGTTCCCTGCAGTAACACAGTAAATCCTCCAGGTGGCGATCTGGTCCTCAGATCCCACCTTTTGGTTTGCCGGTGTTCTGCAACCAGTGTGCATAGCAATGTCACATACTCACCCAACCATCACACTCCAACTCATCCAGCAGTGCGCACACACACACTCACTCACACACGCACACACACACACACACCATCAACCTTTGTGTACTCTTACATGCAACCTGCAATCCTGTCTTGTTAACACTTATGCCTACGCTGAAATGCTGAAAAGTGTCTTGTAATATGTACAGCTCTATATTGAATTAATGACTATGTAAAAACAACATATACCTTTTATTGTAATATCTTTTCTGGTACTTTGACAGAAGAAGGACCTGGAGTGGAGAGCTGGTGGGAAGCGTGACTTGTTTGTCTGTCTGGCTGTGTTTGAAGTGTAGACACCAGTTACAGTGAGGGATTCACTTAGAATTAGCCACAGCAAGATCACTGTTACTAGATAGAACTATTCATTTTAACTTTCACTGTGCAGGACATTTACTAAGTTTCTGTAATGTCCCAGGCAGCGTGTACCTATATGAACTGGCTAGGGTCTGGCTCAGTTCTGGCCCTAGTCTGTCAACCTCTCTGTCTCAGAACAACTGCCACGTTTCCAGCAGGTCTGCTTCCACACCAATCTCTGACTCTGCCGATCAGTTAAAGTCGTGTTGCCCAGACATTTAATGATTAAATGTATTTTACAAATAATCCAGACTCCGACTCCTCTCTTTTGGACGCTGGCTCATTCATACTCTCCTGGGTAACAAAGGATTCACAAAGGCTTCCACTAAAAAAATGCTGAAATACCAAGTTATTCTAGTACTCTGAAAAAGGAATTATGAATTCAGAGACACGTAGTATCAGATACCTTATCAACCTGTTACAAAAAGACCCTATCACTTTGGTCACTATCACACACACACACACACACACACCCTCACTGTCCCTGTGTACCCATTCTACCTCGTCACTCTCTCCCACCTGCCTACAATCACTGTCAATTTAGTCAAGTCAGTTTATGCAGTACTTAGCATGGCATACATTTATAAAAGGTGTTCACACAAATGCTTTTCAATTTAGGCAACCAAAAGAATGTAAGCACAGTTTTGAGTCATGACCTGTAAACCCCCAACACACACACACACTCATACACACGTACACACACTCACACATACACAGACACACACATAAATACACTCACATAGACACACATTATGCTCAATCAGAAGATTCCCTTTCTTGTCATGCTGCAGCAACACAGTTGAAAAGGAGAGTGAGGTCAGGCTATGGGTGTGTGAGAAGGAGAGGTGGTGGGTGTGTGTATGTGTGTGTGGGGAGGGGAGGAGGGGGCGGTCTGTGTGTTACAAGCCAAAGGTACATAGTCATTCAGATAAGTAGCGACCATCCTGGTGAAATTCTCATGGAATATATTAGTGATGCATGACAAGTATGGCGTCCCCTGACCTCCCCGCGTAACAGGACACCACACCCAGAGCTTGGAGGGGGAGAGAGCTGAGACAGTGACTGAGGCTCACTGACAAACAGAAACATCTAGAGACAGACAACCATGATCTTCATTTCACAGTCAGTCATAACAGCCAATCAGCAGAAAGTGATGTAAGCAATCCTAGATCTTATTGTTGTATGATGGCTAAGGGCCAGGGAGGTTATTGTAAGTGGGTGGTGAAGTGCTAAACCTAAGTAAGTAAAGCTAGAGGAGGTGGTAAGCCTGCTAATAGAGTAGCATGCTTGCTTTGTTTAGTTAAGAGAATGAGGACTCCAGGCTCCTCTGTTACCAGGTTTACTACCACCTCTGGGTTAACTTACCCAGGTTAGGTAGGTATGTGAAGCGAACACCTTTAAATGTGAATCAGCCAATCACAATCAAGGGTGGGAACTATCCGTTTAAGAAAAATGTTACAACCCATGTGTGGTGTTGGAGTCAAATGGACCCATTTTGAATTTTCAGTCAAAATATTCAAGAAAAAATTTTTTAGGCCTGATACTTTCTGCCGGTCTCTTAATTTCAGTTAAAAGCATGTAAACAGGGATAAACATATTCAGGACACATCCCAACATACCCTTAAACATTTAGGTCCTTCAGAAAGTAAGGTTCCATTTGGACTAGCTTTTGTAGACCAGTTTGAATGGAGGAAACCTGATGACATGGTTTTTGCTAACAAAAAAAACAAAAACCTGATGACGGTTTTTGTTGTGATAAATTATGATGATTACAATTTAATATTTTTTTCCTGTGTGTGAGGTTTAATTTATCCATCAGTCATAAATGACTCTGTTTTCCTGATATGTTGGGTGGGGTCGTTCTCATGAAGTTTGGCCCTGTTGTGTGCTGAAGAATAGGTTAGTCACCGTGGAGTCGGATTGCGGCACACTGAACAGAAACAGAGCAAAAATTAAGACCATTCATGTGGTCAAACAGGGAAATTATACGTACTTGAAGAGCAGACAGAACCCACGCTGAACCCTTCCATTGACTCCCATGTTTTCTCACGCGTCATGACGTCAAGTCCGACAATTTGACGCTACACACTTTTCTATGCAAATGCACATTATGCGGTTCCTAATTGACCCAAGGGATCACAGGAATGTGAAGCCCACATTCCATGCCAGTGTCTGTGTTAGGCAGATGCCTTTCAGTATTTGAAAAGGGACACTTGTGCTCCTATAGACCTGCTCCTTTTTGGCTATTTTAGGCAACTAGCATCTCTTGGCCTTTGAAGTATAGGATCTGTGTATAAATGCATGCTCACACTGAACAGAAACAGAGCAAAAATGAAGACCATTCATGTGGTCAAACAGGGAAATTATACTTTATCTGGAGGACACTCAGGAGATCAAGAGGGTTATTATTGGAGTGTGTTGTACCCAAGGTGGTAGGAATTACAGTTGAAATACCCATAGAGACTGTTCCCTGCTTGTTCCACCCAGAAAAGGGCCTCGGAGGCGTTAGCATTTCACTGGCTACCTTTCACTTTAGCGTCATGTCCAAATTACAGAACTTTATATGTACACCCTCTACCTCGGATTTGCCACTGTATGTACAACAATGCATATCGGGCTCATTAAATGCACTAAGTAAACTTGCTTTGCTTTGCCAAACATATCTGGTCCCACATCAGCGCCAGGTATGTGCCAAGTAGATCAGGCCTCTGAGTCCATTCATGCCATTGCTAGTACCAGGGAGATGCCCAATCAAGCCTAACTGAATCCGTGAGCGTGCTATCTCAGCAGTGTCCTCTGATTGGTAAGAACTGTAGAACTGTTCCATACATGGTTGCATATCTTATCTGTCTGTGCAACCTGCTAACAGGGTGGTGGTAGTGTAGTGGTTAAGGAACCTGGCTAGTGTGCAAGTAGCCTGAAAAGTTGTGGGTTTGAATCCCAGCTGCCACCGTTGTCCCCTTGAGCAAGGCACTTAACCCTAAGTTGCTCTAGGGGAGACTAGCCCTGAACAATTGATGAGTTGTAAGTCGCTTTGGATAAAAGCGTCTGCTAAATGCATAAATGTAAATGTAATGTAAATGCTAGTGCACCATACAGGTTGTGTTTGCAAAGGTGACATTTGTTTGCCACGTTCCACAGACTCAGTGTCATGACATGCATACAAGCATTATAGGATCCAACTCTGATCCCTGGAGTGAGATTTTACTGTGCCAACTGGGACAGGTTCTTCTACACTTTCTTCAAGTTGGTGGTGTGTGTGTGTGAGTGTGTGTGTGGGTGCACTGCTCATACACAGCTGTGTTTGTATGTCTGCGGTTGTATGAGTGTGTGTGCATATGTGCACACGCGTCCAAGAGAGAGACAGAGAGAAAGAGAAAGGGAGAGAGAGAGAGAGAGAGAAAGAGAGAGATCCACTGCCCTAGTGTAATACAGAGTGCTTGAGATGGAGTGAGTGATTCAGTCATCATACACAACTCCTCCACACACTCTCTCTCTCCCTCTCTCTCACACACACACTCAACTCTCATCCTCCCTTTCCTCACCTCCCCTCTCCCTGCAAGGCGGGGTAAGAGAAGAGAGGGTGAAAGACTTGCAGAGAACAAGGGAGAGAAAAGAAGACGAGTTTGGATAAAGGAGTGGTGAATCAGAGACCGTGGTTAAGATAGAAAGAGTAAAAGAGAGAGGAAAAAAGACAGTTAGTGAGAGGGAGAGAGAGAGAGAAGAGAACACACGAGTGAGTGAGAGAGAGAGAGAAAAAGAAAAAAAAAGAGACCTCAAGTTACTGCAGGAAGCTCATAATTATAGAGGAACCACAAGAACCACAGACTCCACAGAGGACCACAGAGGAACCAGAACCACTCATCACAGCAGACCTACAGCCCACAGTGGAACCACAGAGCCAAAGAACCCACAGTTCCTTTGTGCCCTACCCAGGGATCTCATGGTAAGTAGCGTCCCTCCATCCGTCCACCCACCCACCCACCTCCATTTGGGCTTCTCTCTATCAGGTGGTCCAGCGGTGGGTCTGCAGGGCATCAACTCCTCTGGATGAGAAGTGATGGAATTATGTATTGTCCTTTCCCTCTCTCTTTCTCTCTCTGTTTGTCATTATCTCTCCTTAAGTCTCTTTTTCTTTGTGAGTAGCTGTCCTCCGCTGGCTCTGCAGGACCTCATTTCATGTGTATGTCTGATGGTGAGAGATGGTGATGGTGGTGGAGTCGTGATGGTGAGAGGTGGTGATGGTGGTGGGGTTATGTGGAGGAGTCTGAGGGGACATGGAGAAAATGGGCTTAACTGTGGCTTAAGGGTTGGGGTTGGATTTATGCAGGGTAGGAGTGCAGTTCCCTGCTCTGTTGTGATCTGTTCTCTGTTCTCTGCTCTGTTGTAATCACAGTTAGCCACCATAACCAGAGGCACTCACAGAATTAGAGAGAAACTTTTGGCACATTCCTTCAAACACGACAAAGGCAGAGTCAGAATATCCTGATAATGGTACACTGAAGAGAAACAATCACACTTCCCTCTGTGTGTGTGTGTGTGTGTGTCTGTGTGTGTCTATACAACTATGGATACATGGGCACGGACAGTCATATATATTAGTGTGTGTATGCGTTTTTTGTGCATGTGTGTGTATGTGTGTGCATTGTCTGTGCGTGTGTGTGTTTGTCTGTCCGTCAGGTCAACTGAGTGTGTGTGTGTGTGTGTGTGTGTGTCTGATAGGCCAAAGGAGAGTGGTATTGCAGTAGGTCACTGAAGCATGCCAAGACATCTGCACAGGCCCATTTAATCAGGCATTGAGTTTAATGCACGGAGACCAACAATCTCGATCGATGCCCTTCATCCATTACAGAGCTCGCTGACTCAGAAACCACACACACACATGCACGCACACATACGCACGCATTCACGCACACACACACAGCTGACGGGCAAAATTGATTTTGTTTCGACAGTTCTATGAGGAGCTGATGTCTTGATCGCATGCTTGACTGGCATCTCATACCGCGGCTAAATGTCAGACGTGCCTATTGCGATGATTTAGTGCTAATTACAGACCCTGACAGCCACGGGGAGAGAGGGCGAGATTCCTCTAGCAATGGACAAGGCTATGGCGTTTCCATGCCACAGTGGAATTTGAATGTTATCAGAGAACTGTTTTGAAATACTGACAAACAACGTCAATGACAGTAGGCATAATACAAATACACAGAGCAAATACTGAAGAGAACAGTATCGGACACAATATTAAATATTAAGCGCAATATGTGTTGGATGTTAGCCTGGATGTAGCAAAGTTGTTGTAACAGATGAATGATTAACTTTCACGCTTTGCATTCTGGTATCAGGTTTAATTTAAACAAATGAACGTGCGTGTTGTATGTTGCAGATCCTGTGTTATCCCTTACAGTAGAAAAAAAAGTTCACAATCTTCTTTCTCAAAACATCCTGGACAAAATTCCCTGAAGTCTTGTTAAGAGTTTCAGAGACGCGGTGAAGTTGCATATACTCCTTATATCGACACCTCTTTATTACTCTGAGATGGAATGCATGAGACATCGTTTAATTTTATTTTGGCAACTGACCTCATAAACTCATAAGGCTTCGGCCTTTTCTCTGCTTGGTAGTTTACCTAGAGGTTCTAGGTGATCACTGACCGAGCGCTAACTCCGCCTCGGCCCGCCCCGGGCTCTCTCATTGGAAGTCGGGCTTGAGAGGCCGGAGACAGGAGACTCGGTGGGGTATCGGGCTTTAGCGAGTCTGTCTGCATAAGACGAGACCGACACGCCAAACGGATCAACTTTTTCCCTACACTGTTTTTGCGGGGTGCCACACCCCTGTCACCTTATAATGCAC
>JAIFZK010000004.1:21407500-21417500 GCA_027481765.1 Tenualosa thibaudeaui | reverse complement strand
TCTAGCTGTGATGGAACTGATGCGGTATTCAATCTACATCTCTCTGGTTCTAGATGTGATGGAACTCATGCGGTATTCCTTGGCTGCTGGGTTCTGTAGTGATGTTCCAGATTGGCGTGAGGTCATGAGGTGAGATTCTGTTGAATTTGGACATCTTTTAGTTATGGGGGGCAGAAGGTCACGCGGTCATTCAAATGTACACTAGGCAATGTTTTTGGTTAATTTATCAACTTTATAGTTACTTCAATGATTAAATGACTCATTACGAGGTGAATGACTGCTCTCTCGCCCGCCTCTAGCATAAGTTCCATGGTTACTACACTTCTGAGATCTGAAACGAGGAAACGAAACTGAAAGTAAATGAAATCGAAATCGCATCTACCAGCTTGTCACTCAACGTAACGCACAGAAATTATCATCGCTGGCTCCTATTCTTTGGTTTGCAAGTAAATTGATGTGGATTGGTGAGAATGTACAATGTTGTTTTTTTTTTTTAAATCAGCGACTGTAGGGGGAGCTCCAGAGATCAAAGATCACAGTCTCTATATATATATATATATATATATATATATATAGGTTAGTGACCAGCAGCATCCAAGCATCCAGATTGCCAGATTGCAGTGCAAAAGGAGACTTGATTATGGATGAAATGAATGGTGAAAGAGCTGTGGTCTCTATATCCTACTGGGCTTTGGGTTTTTTTAGAGATTTGAGGATTTCAGCCGAACTCCAACTCAGCGGTCATCCTGTGTGTCTTTTGTCCGGTCCAGTCCAGTCCAATCTCTCAGTCTGTTTACTCAAACCCTTGACATCTCTGTTGGAGTAGTTTAGGGTATCACTAGAGATACTATAGCCTCTATGTCATTCACACGAGGCAAAGAATTTTCTCTTTTAATAATTGCTCAAAGATAAAGTTTTGTCTTGATAAGCTCTCTCAGTGAAATGGGAAATGTCAATGGTTTGTAATATCAGTATTCCAGACTTCCTGTTAGGGTTAACAGGGACTGGCCTTTTCATTACAGTATTTTACAAACTGTAAATGAACATGAAATTCTCTAATTCCCACCAAATTCATACACATTTACTGCAAATCATGCCAGTTCTTTCATTTCTTGAAAAATACCCAGTAAGCTGTGACGAGTGATTGAAAGCTGTCGTGTGCGTTTTGAAATGCTCCCGTGATTTTCAAAGACTTTTGTGAAGATTGAGACCAAAGAGCACCTTGGAGCTTGTCATGGTTACTTAACCATAGAAACCTCCCCAGGACCACTATTGTGTTTGAGTGGATAGCAGAGAAATCCAGGTGTAGCCCTGTAGGATTTTGGGGTTATTGATTTCCAAGTTAAACTTTTGTTTCATTTTTTTCATTTAGTTATTTTTAAAATGTTGATATTAATATGTTAAAACTGTGAAAACAATGTGTACATGTAAAAAGAATTAAGTTTGTAAAAAAAAAATTGCACTTACCTGTTATGTTAGCCAATCAGAGTTGCGGTTGGGGGTGAAGGGAAAACAGGAAGTGGTGGTGGGAAAGAAGAACATGCGGGAGAGAACGAGAGATGAGTAAGCAGTTACGCAGTGACACAAGTGATCTGTAAAGTTGGTAAAACACAAATTTGATGTATGTGTACGGTAAATGTTTAGTGGCAAAAGGACAGTGAGTCGCATATGGACATTCTGCCTAAGCATAGCAGTGTTACACGCGATTTAAGGGGAAGACTTTGGCTAAAAGTTTTCCGCGAGGATACCGTGAGTGCTAGTCAACTAGACTTAGCTTGTTGGAGTTTTACTTGGACTGCGCAAGCGAGTGACCTGCTCGGCTCTACTTCAGTGACCAGACCAGCAGACTCCGATCCTCTGAGGCATATCTTCAGCTGGGACGACGTCTGTGTTGCCTAAGCACCGCCAGCGCTGCGAGGCTACCGAGAGCCTGACGACGACAACAGCAGGAGCAGTGAGATTTTTATTTCATGCGCCACGGCGTGAAGCGGCCATGTGGTTTTAGGTCTCCGCTCCCAAGCCACGCTACAGGCCTGCATTTCTCTGACTTTCACCTTGCTTTGGTTGGGTACCTGTTTCATTTCATTTGACTATTCAGTTTTAGATTTAAACTGCCAGCATTAGAGTAAGGTTTAGCATATCGGGTTTGATTTTGATATTGCTACCGAAGTGAAAACTTTTGAGTTTGGATTGTGACATCGGAAGTGACACTGAACCAACTATTTGAGAATTGAGCTGAAACCAAAAGAGCATATTTTATATATATATTTATATATTGATTAATTTAAACAGTAACATTCAAAGAGATTCCTGATTACCTAAATTAGAGCATTAGTTAACTATAGAGAGAGAGATCTCTTGCCATACATGGACTCTCCGGGAGCGCACTCCAACCATAGCCAGGCCAGCTAGGGGGCGCTACACAGGGTTTCTAGAACAGTTCTGCTTTCATGATGAGAGAAGAGAAGAGCACTGTTCTGTTCAAAGTTGGATCATCACCACTGCCACGAAGACCACGGTGTGTGATGCATCCACTGCATTATCAGATGAGATCAAGCTGAGACCTAGCTGTGTGAGTGTGTGTGTCTGCATGTGTGGCCAATGGCCAATGTGTCCCCAAAAACGCTTTGTCTATATCCCAGCATCCTCCCTAATGCTAATTCATGAACCCTCAGACTTCACTCACATGAATAAGCCAGTCAAGAAGCCAGTTCATGCCAGTCAAGACACTGAGGGTTCAGGGCTTGTGGTTCAGGGGAGCAATGGGATTCAACCTTTCACAGTGTCAGGAACAATCAGGCTTCTGATTCAATGATCCAACTTCTGATTTACTCCTGCTCATCACCAGCAGCCCCACATCATTAGAGGGGTAGAGGTGTTGTGCATCAGGTTACTGCTTACCAAAGACACTACCCATCCCTCCCATGGACTATTCACCTTACTACCATCTGGCAAAAGGTTCCGCAGTATCACCTCCAGAATGGGGAAGAGCTTCTTCCCACAGGCAGTCAGACTGCTGAACAACCTGTAGTGCAATTGGACCGGAATTTCTTAGTAACTCCGGATGCAAACCAGCGCGTCACAGCGCACTGCACCTTTATGCCCCCCGCACTTTCTTGCTGCTATCACTTATATTTATGTAGAATAGTCTCTTGTTTACAAATCATAACCCCTAGCCTTGCTGCTATTATTTATATTTATATAGAACAGTCTTCTGTTTACAAATCACACCATTAGCCACAGTGCTCTGCTAAAAGCCATGCTCTGTCTAGTGTGTTTGTTTTAGGTCACCTGTATTTTGACCTGCCAATTGTTTACAACTGTGTTGTAATGTATGTATATATGTGTACAAGAGTGTGCACATGTGCGTGTGTAGTTGTGTGTGTGGAGTGCGTGTGTGAGTGGGTGAGTGAATCTGTGTAGTCCAACAATAGTGTATGTAGGCACTATTATATATCTATCTTGTCCATACGTGTATCACCAATTGTTCCCGGTGTAACATTGTCTCGTCTCACTATGTACTGTGTATATGGCTGAAACGTCAATAAAATCCTTCTTGACTTGACTTGACTTGTAAGCTCTTTAAAATGAAACCTTCCCCAAGACACACTGGGCACTAAATGGTTAGTTAGGGAGTGGCAGTGAATGTATATGCTGTGTGTGTGAGAGAGTGTGTGTATGTGTGTGCATGTGTGTGTGTGTGTTTGCCTGCGCGTGTGTGTGTGTTGCTTGCTGCAGGGGTTTTATTTCCTCCTGGGCCAGACTGAAAACAAATAAGTGTCCTGAGAGAGAGAGAGAAAGAGAGAGAGTCTTGTCTTGCATTCCGTGCAGGGCCCCCTACTGTGCTCCTCAGTGCTCTAGGTCATGTCTAATGAAGCTAAGGACAAAGAGAGAGAGAGAGAGAGGGACTTCAGATGAAGTGAGCATGCTTGGAGACCTGGAGCACAAGCAGATGGTTTTACCATTAGTGGTTCTCTCTCTCTCTCTCTTTCTATATCACCCCCTATTTCTGACATTATAAATCTCTCACTCTCTCTCTCTCTCTCTCCCTCTCTTTCTATATCACCCCCTATTTCTGACATTATAAATCTCTCACTCTCTCTCTCTCTCTCTTTCTATATCACCCCCTATTTCTGACATTATAAATCTCTCACTCTCTCTCTCTCTCTCCCCCTCTTTCTATATCACCCCCTATTTCTGACATTATAAATCTCTCACACTCTCTATCACTCTCTCTCTCTCCCTCTCTTTCTATAACACCCCCTCTTTCTGACATTATAAATCTCTCACTCTCTCTCTCTTAGTTCTTCTATCTCTCTATGTAATAGTCTCTCCTGCTCTCTAATTCTACCCTCTCTGTCTTTGTCTCATTTGCTCTCTTCCTGTCTTTAATCTTGGTTCATCTTTCTTTCTCTCTCTCTCTCCCTCCCTTTCTCTTTCTCTCTGTCCCTCTGAATGCATTCCACACCCATCCACACCCTGCTCCAGCAGCTGCAGTGGCTAAGTCTTAACTACCACATTGCATTCAGCCCTGCTCTGGCTCTGAGCCGGCACAGATCCGGCCCATGTCCTCTCTCCCCACACAGGCTGCAGTGGCTAAGCCCTAACTGCCACTTAGCTTTCATCCTATCGCTTCCAGAAAATTCTTCTGCTCCTCCGGCCAAACCCACTCTGGATGATGTTCCCCCTCCCACACACACACAGACAGACCCCACAGACCTCCGCCTTACATTTCTCTGCAATTCACACGCCAGGATCCAGTTGAGGTTTGGATGTGTGTGTTGTTTTTTTTGGTTGGGAGGGGGGGGGGGTGTTTTGTGGTGGGGGTCTAACCAACGCCTCTAAAGTTTTGGAAAAAAACTCTTCTGTGTTTGAGTTTAGACGAGCTTGGGGTCCCCTTTTAATTTTAGGTCACGATGAAGTCACTCTCACATGGTGTTCATTCGGAGGAGGATGTTTGTGTAAGGGAAGGGAACGGACGGCAGGAGAGGGGGAGAGATGAGAACAGGGGAGTGCAGAGAGGGAGAGTGGAGAAGAGAGGAGAGATAGATGAGGACAGGGGAGAGCAAAGAGGGAGAGTGGAGAAGAGAGGAGAGGAAAAGAAGGAGAGGAGGAGCAAAAATGAATAGTGGTGGGGAAAAAGAGATGAAGAGACAGGAGTGGGAAAGGAGAGAAGATGGGAGGACAGAGAAGCAGAGGAGGAGAAGAAAATGGGAAGAGGGAGGAGAGTGTAGATAAAGAACTCATATAAGCACATCTCAAAAAATCATTAAAAAAGAGAGAGAAGAAAATGACATCACCCCAATCACGATTCACGAGCCCTCTTATCCAGAAGTTCAAAAACAGGTTGATACTCACTTTTGAGTAACTTCTGAGCATTTCCGTGGAAACAGATCCACACAAACACTGGTTGCCAGCGATAACAGCCAAGGCTTTATGTCCAGCAGGGAGAGAGGGGAAATATCTGCCCTGATAGGCTACTAAGGAAGCATGACAGCTATGCGCTTCCACGCTAAGAGGATTTGCGTTGGTGTGTAATGGCAGGCTTGTACACAAGATCTGAAGAGAGAGCTGAGTGCAGGCTGGGAAGACTCAGAGTGAGAGATCAGGACACTTGCTGATGTGGTCGTGCTGATTTAAGAGCAGATCATTGCTCTGGTTTTATCTGTTTTGTTTCATATGTCTCCCTTGGTCTGCGTTCTGTTGGAGTGTAAAACCCTTTGACCGAGAGGATGGGAATTAGTCTGCTATTTATCAGTGCTCCAACAGGCGGTTTCACACACGCAGGGGTCATCCATCAACCCAGTACAGGCCTCTCACACACTATACCCTCACAGCAACACCGTCCCCTCCAACACCAACACTCTCACAACACAGGCCTTCAAGGACTTGCCTGTACTAGGTCAATGTATGTTTGCATGTATGTATGTACAGTGTATACATGTATGTGTGTGCAGTATCTATGTGTGTCTGCTTTCAAAAGGAACTGACCTGACCAAAGCACTTACTTCCATGGAGGTTTGCATCTGTATTTTCAGGTCTACTTACCACCTTGCTGATTTTGGCTCTCTTCTACTCAATTAGTTGCTGTAATTAAGCTTTCGGTTGAGTTCCAGTAGAATCCCCTTTTAATCATGCCTCCTCCCAAAGCACACACACACACACACACACAATCCATGCCCATATCTGCTCTTTGCCTGTTACCCTCACTCCTGCCTGCATGGCCGAAGGGCCATAGTAAATGCTCCTCCTGTTTCCCCTGTTCCAGTAATTAAGGAGATGCTCCATCTTCTTGATCATTATTTACCCTCCTTATCTCCAGCCTGGACTGGGTGTCAGCTTATTTACGCAATAGGTGGCCTGTGTTATCTGAGAAAAACCTGCTGATGCAATCTTTATTACTGTAATCTGTAGTTATTGCAGTCATTGAAAGATGTGGAGACTTACCTGGTATCATTGGGAAATCATTACGCATCATCATTTCTCTTTGTGTGTGTGTGTGTGTGTGTGTGTGTGTGTGGATAAGATACTGTGTGCATGTATATTTAGAAAACTGAGATATTTGATGTGAGTTTGGTGAGGTATCAAAGATAAAAACCATCTTGAAGTGGTGTTTGCGAACACAACAAGCACTGTGCAGGAGCTGGAATAGTTGGAGGTTCTCACAGTTTTGGTTTTGGAGAATGTGAGAGCACTAAACAGACAGACTGTGTGAAAGCTGTTTCTCTGTGTAGTGTACTAGATTCTCTAACACTCCTGTCTATAAAGACTAAACAGACAGACTGTGTGAAAGCTGTTTCTCTGTGTAGTGTACTAGATTCTCTAACACTCCTGTCTATAAAGACTAAACAGACTGTGTGAAAGCTGTTTCTCTGTGTAGTGTCTCTAACACTCCTGTCTATAAAGACTAAACAGACAGACTGTGTGAAAGCTGTTTCTCTGTGTAGTGTACTAGATTCTCTAACGCTCCTGTCTATAAAGACTAAACAGACAGACTGTGTGAAAGCTGTTTCTCTGTGTAGTGTACTAGATTCTCTAACGCTCCTGTCTATAAAGACTAAACAGACAGACTGTGTGAAAGCTGTTTCTCTGTGTAGTGTACTAGATTCTCTAACGCTCCTGTCTATAAAGACTAAACAGACAGACTGTGTGAAAGCTGTTTCTCTGTGTAGTGTACTAGATTCTCTAACACTCCTGTCTATAAAGACTAAACAGACTGTGTGAAAGCTGTTTCTCTGTGTAGTGTACTAGATTCTCTAACACTCCTGTCTATAAAGACTAAACAGACAGACTGTGTGAAAGCTGTTTCTCTGTGTAGTGTACTAGATTCTCTAACGCTCCTGTCTATAAAGACTAAACAGACAGACTGTGTGAAAGCTGTTTCTCTGTGTAGTGTACTAGAGTCTCTAACACTCCTGTCTATGAAGACTAAACAGACAGACTGTGTGAAAGCTGTTTCTCTGTGTAGTGTACTAGATTCTCTAACGCTCCTGTCTATAAAGACTAAACAGAAAGACTGTGTGAAAGCTGTTTCTCTGTGTAGTGTACTAGATTCTCTAACGCTCCTGTCTATAAAGACTAAACAGACAGACTGTGTGAAAGCTGTTTCTCTGTGTAGTGTACTAGATTCTCTAACACTCCTGTCTATAAAGACTAAACAGACAGACTGTGTGAAAGCTGTTTCTCTGTGTAGTGTACTAGATTCTCTAACGCTCCTGTCTATAAAGACTAAACAGACTGTGTGAAAGCTGTTTCTCTGTGTAGTGTACTAGATTCTCTAACGCTCCTGTCTATAAAGACTAAACAGACAGACTGTGTGAAAGCTGTTTCTCTGTGTAGTGTACTAGATTCTCTAACACTCCTGTCTATAAAGACTAAACAGACTGTGTGAAAGCTGTTTCTCTGTGTAGTGTACTAGATTCTCTAACACTCCTGTCTATAAAGACTAAACAGACAGACTGTGTGAAAGCTGTTTCTCTGTGTAGTGTACTAGATTCTCTAACACTCCTGTCTATAAAGACTAAACAGACAGACTGTGTGAAAGCTGTTTCTCTGTGTAGTGTACTAGAGTCTCTAACACTCCTGTCTATAAAGACTAAACAGACAGACTGTGTGAAAGCTGTTTCTCTGTGTAGTGTACTAGATTCTCTAACACTCCTGTCTATAAAGACTAAACAGACTGTGTGAAAGCTGTTTCTCTGTGTAGTGTACTAGATTCTCTAACACTCCTGTTTATAAAGACTAAACAGACAGACTGTGTGAAAGCTGTTTCTCTGTGTAGTGTACTAGATTCTCTAACGCTCCTGTCTATAAAGACTAAACAGACAGACTGTGTGAAAGCTGTTTCTCTGTGTAGTGTACTAGATTCTCTAACACTCCTGTCTATAAAGACTAAACAGACAGACTGTGTGAAAGCTGTTTCTCTGTGTAGTGTACTAGATTCTCTAACACTCCTGTCTATAAAGACTAAACAGACTGTGTGAAAGCTGTTTCTCTGTGTAGTGTACTAGATTCTCTAACACTCCTGTCTATAAAGACTAAACAGACTGTGTGAAAACTGTTTCTCTGTGTAGTGTACTAGATTCTCTAACGCTCCTGTCTATAAAGACTAAACAGACAGACTGTGTGAAAGCTGTTTCTCTGTGTAGTGTACTAGATTCTCTAACGCTCCTGTCTATAAAGACTAAACAGACAGACTGTGTGAAAGCTGTTTCTCTGTGTAGTGTACTAGATTCTCTAACTCCTGTCTATAAAGACTAAACAGACAGACTGTGTGAAAGCTGTTTCTCTGTGTAGTGTACTAGATTCTCTAACACTCCTGTCTATAAAGACTAAACAGACAGACTGTTTGAAAGCTGTTTCTCTGTGTAGTGTACTAGATTCTCTAATGCTCCTGTCTATAAAGACTAAACAGACAGACTGTGTGAAAGCTGTTTCTCTGTGTAGTGTACTAGATTCTCTAACACTCCTGTCTATAAAGACTAAACAGACTGTGTGAAAGCTGTTTCTCTGTGTAGTGTACTAGATTCTCTAACACTCCTGTCTATAAAGACTAAACAGACTGTGTGAAAACTGTTTCTCTGTGTAGTGTACTAGATTCTCTAACGCTCCTGTCTATAAAGACTAAACAGACAGACTGTGTGAAAGCTGTTTCTCTGTGTAGTGTACTAGATTCTCTAACGCTCCTGTCTATAAAGACTAAACAGACAGACTGTGTGAAAGCTGTTTCTCTGTGTAGTGTACTAGATTCTCTAACTCCTGTCTATAAAGACTAAACAGACAGACTGTGTGAAAGCTGTTTCTCTGTGTAGTGTACTAGATTCTCTAACACTCCTGTCTATAAAGACTAAACAGACTGTGTGAAAGCTGTTTCTCTGTGTAGTGTACTAGATTCTCTAACACTCCTGTCTATAAAGACTAAACAGACAGACTGTTTGAAAGCTGTTTCTCTGTGTAGTGTACTAGATTCTCTAATGCTCCTGTCTATAAAGACTAAACAGACAGACTGTGTGAAAGCTGTTTCTCTGTGTAGTGTACTAGATTCTCTAACACTCCTGTCTATAAAGACTAAACAGACTGTGTGAAAGCTGTTTCTCTGTGTAGTGTACTAGATTCTCTAACTCCTGTCTATAAAGACTAAACAGACAGACTGTGTGAAAGCTGTTTCTCTGTGTAGTGTACTAGATTCTCTAACACTCCTGTCTATAAAGACTAAACAGACTGTGTGAAAGCTGTTTCTCTGTGTAGTGTACTAGATTCTCTAACACTCCTGTCTATAAAGACTAAACAGACAGACTGTTTGAAAGCTGTTTCTCTGTGTAGTGTACTAGATTCTCTAACACTCCTGTCTATAAAGACTAAACAGACAGACTGTGTGAAAGCTGTTTCTCTGTGTAGTGTACTAGATTCTCTAACGCTCCTGTCTATAAAGACTAAACAGACAGACTGTGTGAAAGCTGTTTCTCTGTGTAGTGTACTAGATTCTCTAACACTCCTGTCT
>JAIFZK010000004.1:21390000-21402500 GCA_027481765.1 Tenualosa thibaudeaui | reverse complement strand
CAGAATGATGGCTCCACATGTTGTAAGGCTAGGTTCTCTATCCACACATAAAGATGTAGTGTGGGTTAAGGCTAGGTTCTTTATCCACACATATCTGATTTTGGTCTGCTGTGCACACGTAAAATCAGACAATTACAGTAAAAGAGTGCCCTCATGCCCTCAGGGGCATGAATTCAGCTGGTTATCATGAAAGCCTGATCTGGTTCTGGTCTAGCTCTGGTCTGGATTTTATCTGGTTTTGGTCTGACTCTGACCTGGCCCTCCTCCAAAGCAGGGTTCATTCCCCACTTATGAGCTCATCCTCTGAGAGGCACAGAGGCTCTGCTGGGGAGGCTCTAGATAACATCTGAACCCTCTGAGCCCCTTATCTAGTCCACCTCCATCCTGGATCTGGCATGTCTCTGTTTGTGTCTGAGCTGGTTGGGTTATCTGTGTGTGTGTGTTTCTATATGTGTTTGTGTGTGTGTCTGTGTGTGTGTTGAGGTCAGTTTGCCAAAGTCCTGGACAGAGGGAATCGGAGCTGTTTGCACCCCCAGAATTATGAAAATGAGTGTGGCCAGAGTTCTTTGTTTGTGTGTGTGTGTGTGTGAGTGTGTGTGTGTGTGTGTGTGTGAGTGTGGCTACGGTGCTTTGTTTGGGGAGATGACAGGCTGCTCATGTTGGAGCCTCTGGTATTGTTCATGAGCTGAACTCAAGTCCAAAACAAATGGGGAGCTCAGTGATATTAAAAGACTATACTCCACACTGGACAGGAAGGGATTGAGACAGACAGGGAGAGAGTGGAAGGGAGAGAGAGAGAGTGAGAGAGAGAGGGAGGGGGAGAGAGAGAGAGGGAGAGAGAAAGATTGAGAGATGAAGAGATGGACAGAGAGAGAGAGAGAGAGGGAGGAGGAGAGAGGGAGAGGGAGAGAGAGAGGGAGGGGGGAGGGGGAGAGAGAGAGAGGGAGGGAGAGAGAAAGAGACTGATGCTGACACATCTCTGGCCAGGAAGAGTGTCTCTCTCTCCCAGAGCTCCTGTACTCCCACTTGCTCTCCACCCTCTTCTCCTCCGCTGACCCCTCACTTCCCAGACTCCTATACAGCCAGAAAGCAAGCCAGGACCTTATATATCTTACGTGTGTGTGTGTGTGTGTGTGTGTGTGTGTGTGTGTGTGTGTGTGTGTGAAGGCTTTCTTTCTTTCACTCTTTTTTCCCTTTGGTTTCCTCTTTTTGATTGTTCTTGTCTTTGCTCTTCTTTTCTCTTCTCATTTTCAACTTTTTGTTTGTCTTTCTATTTCTCCTCCCTTTCTCTAGTCATTCCTCATCTCCTCTCATCTACTCTTGTTTCGTTATCTCCGTTTCACTCTTCCTCACATTTACTCAGTGACTGTTACTGGGTGTGCGTGCGTGTGTGTGTGTGCTTGTGCGAGTGTGTGTGTTTGTTTGTCTGTGTGATTAGTGTCATAGGGCCTTATTCACCAATGTCCTCCTATGAATGTTCTTCATTCTCTTCCTAAGTTCCCATTTAAATCATTTCAATCCATACATATAGTATAGTATATTTCAATCCTGTCATATTAATGCACAACTGCAACATCCCATTATTTTGCACAATGAGAGACAGTGAGAGTAGTCTGGAGGGGAAGGAGAGAGCAGTCACCTGATCCTCTCACACACCCCGCACACCACTGAGATCAGGGGAATAGGTATCAGCACACACAAACACAAACGCACTCCCCTGCACACACACACACCTACACACACTTGGCTGAGTGCTTACACTCCAATAAGCTGCAGTGCTCCTAAACAGTCCTGGCTCTCTAGATGGAAAACAGCCACCGTGGCCTCCGCAAGCAAGCAATCCTAGCCACACAACAAAGTCTTTCAGGAACATGGAGGAGACGGGTTGGAGTGAATTTGATTAAATGTTCAAATGCTCCAATCAACAATGTTTGGTGAAACCAAAAGTGGCTTCCAAATTGCATCTTTGATTAAAAACTGAACTGAACTAAATAATCACCCTCTTTTGAAAGTTTTTGCCTAACAGTGCACAGTGCCTATTAAAAGGAGCCTAACTGAGCTAGACCTAATCATTAGTAATCAGTGCCTGGTGCCACTGGCATAGAAAGAACCTCAAAGTCTGTTGTCCCCACCGTTGCTTTATATAAAGCAATAGACCAGTATTACTACTGTGATCAGCACTTTTACATGTATGGCATGACAAATACTAGTCCAAGATTTGATGTTTAAAAGTTTGAACTAACACATGCACAGACACACACACATATCTAGGCCCCCACCTGTATGGAGTGTCCCACAGATGGGATCATTATTGTGAAGCATATTATTAACATGAAACCTTTTCTTTCTCCCCTCCTCTGTCTGTCTTTCTCTTTCTTTCTGACTTTTCCCCTCATTTTCAATCTTCTCTTCTTTCTCTATCTCTCTGTCTCTCTCTCCCTCTATCTCTCGGCCTCTTCCTCTCCCTCTTTCTTACTGTCTCTTCCTCTCTCTCCCTCCAGGCTCCTCGGATGTCTCAGTATTCCAGAGGCTTCTCCTCTCGCTCTGCGGTGGAGATGGGCACTCAACGGCGCATGAGCACAGGAGTGCCCCTGGTGGCGCCCCAGCGCCCGTATCATTTCCACGACGACATGCTGGTGGGCAGCAGTAGCTGCCACACATCCGCCCACTCACACCACCACCAGCAGCAGCAGCAGCAGCAGCAGCAATCCCATGTGAGTAGTTGCTCCATGGGCGCCGAGCAGCTCCAGCAGCAGCAGGGTGGCACCCTGGGTGGCATCTCCACACTCCAGCGCCAGCCTTCGCCCGTGCCCAGCTGGGCGGGCAGGGAGGGCCTCACCTCGGAGCGCTACGTCTACTACAGCAGTGGTGGCGCCGGAGGTGGTGGTGGGGTTGCGGGCACGCTCCCCAACCCTGCGCCCATGCGTCGCACCCTCAGTGGCACTCTGGCGAAGGGGGGTGTAGGAGGGGGTGGGTGGAGGGAGCCTGAGCTGATCCAGCACTACTCCTTCAAAGGCCCTGCGCAGAGAACCCTGAGCCGCTTCAGCAACTACCGCCACCAGCATCACCATCAGCAGCAGCCACCGCAGATGGGCCGCAACACGCTGCAGTACCAGCAGATGGCCCCCGGGGGCAGCAGCGTGCACGGGCAGTGCACAGTGAGGCGTACGGGGTCACTGCACAGTCTGCGGAGCGTGGGGAAAGGGGGAGACGTTCTGGATGGAGATGGATGTGGAGGCAGCGATGCCCTGGGAGGGTGAGGTGCAAGGATTAGACACACACACACACACACACACACACACACACACACACACACACACACAGCCACTGGAGGACAACAGCAGTCTCAAAAATCACATGTACCAGAACTTTTCACTTTGGCAACTATGGTCATTCAGATTAAATTGATTGAATCCTTAAAGCCAAGAAGCTGTGAGGCTATGATTGCATTTAGGGAAAGTCACTAGAGCGGCGACACTAGAGACTTTGCCTGACAGACAACAGGGCGACCCGGGTTCAGTTCCCAAACCCCACGCTGAGAGTCGGTGTCGCTTTAGATAAAAGCATCTGCTAAAACACCAGTTAGTGTCTCAGAGAGCCGAATCTACACTGTTATGGTGAGGCTCTTCAGTGCTCTTTGTCTCCAGCCATTCAACTGGGTGCTCTGTTGACACTCATCTTAACTACTAAATGGGTTGTTTTCCTCAAACGGATGCATTACTGTCATGTGGGAGGAACATTTTGCATAGTTGGGTTTTTGGCACCAGGACGAGAGAGTGGAAGAAATTCAGTGAACATTCTTCAATGAAACCCAGAGCAAGGCAATTATGTGCATAGCATCCATCTGTCTTAACCTCTGCAATGCTGTGGCCCCTGAAAGTCCCTTACAACTGTCTGCAGGACTATGTGACTGTGTTTGGTTCTATGATTCACTGTCAGAACTGGGCTAGAGGGAAGTCTGGGGGAGAAAACACATATGGCCCAGCAGAGGTGGTTGAGTTTAGTGGAGGGTTAGAGTGGTACTGAGGCTGCTTGGGTGGGTATCTGAAGCCTTTACGTTGCATAGCCAGCTGAGGCTGTAAGCCACACCTGTGGGTGACGCACACAAACCTTTGTTGTGTAATGTGTGTGACACACACACACACACATCTTTGTTGGTTAATGTGCGTGGCACACGCACACACACATCTTTGCTCGTCTGGATATGTGTGTGTGTGTGTGTGTGTGTGAGTGAGTGAGTGTGTGAGTGAGAGTGAGTGAGAGAGAGAGAGAGAGAGAGAGAGAGAGGACTGCAGAATAAGCTGGTCCCGTAAGAGGGTGGCTATCTGTGGCTGTCTACATGGCTGGGTGCATTAATGTATATATAATGTAAATGTATATACATATCTACTTTTTTTTGCTCTTGGTAGGATGCAAAACCTGGACATGCCGACAGCCGTCAGTTACCTTAGCAACTCAGACGTTGCCATGCAGATGCTGGGAGCTGCCTACATTCAGCATCAGTGTTACCATAGCACTGACGCCAAGAGCCAGGTAACCATAGCGATAGATCAGTTAATGATGCTGACGCACCTGATGAGGGCTATTAGTGACGTAGTGAGACAACAGACTGGGGCGAACATTTGACCCTGGTTGGGGGGGTGGGTGGGTGTGTGTGTTTGTGTGGATATATGAAATGTGTGTGTGTGTGTGTGTGTGGTTATGTGTAATGTGCGTATGTGTGTGTTCTGCTGCACAGGTGCGTCAGTTGAAAGGCATCCCGGTGCTGGTGCAGCTGTTCTGCAGTGAGAGTCAAGAGGTGCAGCGTTATGCCACCGGTGCCACGCGGAACCTCATCTATGAGAACATGGACAACAAGAGCGCCCTCATCCAGGCTGGGGGCATAGACAAACTCCTGGAGGCCCTTAGAGAACCGGACGACGAGCTGCGCAAGAACATCACAGGTGCACACAACACAACACACGTGCACACACACCGGGACAAACATTCACACACACAGATCCAAGCCAGGAGGCATGGACCATCAGAGAACACACACTTGCAAACACACACACACACACACACAACAGGACACACATATACACACACACATATCCAAGCCGGGAGGCAGGGACAACAGAGAATTGTATTGGACCATTCAGTCATATAGACTTTACTTTGCACTCATGAATGCACTTTACCACAAACATATTTGAACACACACATACAAACACACACAATCACACAACCACACAACCACATTCCCACATACAAACACTGATATTAGTAAATTGCACACCCCCAGCAACCCTGGTCTCAGTGGACATCTCAGGTAATGTGTAGAACAGTATCAAATAAGGTAGCGTGAGTTTTTGTGTGTGTGCATGTGTGTGTGGTTTGTGTTTCTGTGTATGTGTTTCTTTGTATATGTTTATGTGTGTGTGTGTGTGTGTGTGTGTGTGTGTGTGTGTGTGTGTGTGTGTGTGTGTGACTGTATCCTCTGTGAGAATGAGGGGCTGGGAGTCTCCTGGGTAGTATTCGATAATCCCAGCAGAAAAAAAACACTCAGGGCACCTTGTGACCTGGCCACATTCCAGTCCTATCGGCCAATCAGAGAGCCCGCCAACTTTCTCCCAGCAGCCTTTGTTCCTCACTGGGACTCCTGTACCCTCCCTCTTTCCCCCTTGCACACACACACACAAACACACACACACACACCCATAAAACAGTCCTTGACATTCCTCTGTGCTGGTGTGTGAGTAGTGTCATGAGTGGTTGCCAGGGAAGTGTGTGTGTGTGTGTGTGTGTGTGTGCGTGTATCTGTGAGCAACAGTGTGTACATGATAGGAAAAGAGATATTGTGTGTGTGTGTGTACATGCAGTTTGTATGCTTGTTTGTGTGAGTAAGAGAGAGCGAAATTGTTTGTTAGTGTGTGTGTGTGAGAGAGAGAAATTTGATATGGTGTGTGTGTGTGTATGTGTGTGTGTGTGTACATGCAGTTTGTATGCTTGTTTGTGTGAGTAAGAGAGAGCGAAATTGTTTGTTAGTGTGTGTGTGTGAGAGAGAGAAATTTGATATGGTGTGTGTGTGTTTATGTGTGAGTGTGTGAGCAATCTGATATGGTTTGTGTGTGTGTCTTTGTGTGGTGTGTGTGTGTGTGTGTGTGTGTGTGTGTGTGTGTGTGTGTGTGTGTATGTGTGTGTGTGTGTAAATGGTGATGAACGTCGGGTGTTATCACAGAGTGTGTTTGCCCGCTGGCTGCCTGGCCAGTGTTGTAAATTCTGGTGCAGCAGTGAGTTCAGGCCACTAGCAGGCTGGTGTGAGAAAAAATCTGTAGCTTACCGCTCCACCAATACACACACACACACACACACACACACACACACACCAGTTGTGTTGTAAATTCCCCCTGGTACTGCAGTGAGCTCAGGCTGATAGAAGGTTAGTGTGAGAAATACTGTAATCCTTAGTTTACCGCTGTACACAACCACACAAAAACCCTTGACCAACACACACACATGATGCACACACACACACACCCTTATCACTCTGACACTTGAATCATATACTTGAAACATAAAGACACAAGCAGGCATACAAAGCTGGAGTGTCTCTCTCACACACACACACCCACCACACACACCCTAGTGTTAGAAGTCACAGTAGTCCACAGAGTGATGGCGTTTAGAGGGGTAAAAATGTGCTGACAGCAGATTTAGTCTTCAGGCTGCTTTGTGCACACCCTGTAAACTCCCAGGGCCTACTGGGGTCTGAAAAGATGGTGTGTGTGTGTTCAAAAAGAAAATGACATGAGTAAAGGCTGGAGTAGAAAGAACAGGAGAAGGTGCCAGGGCTGCTGACTTGGCTCAAGGGATTGTGGGTGCTTTGTGACATCAGTGCTGTCACCATGGCGATGGAAGTGACCTACCCATGGCCTTGCAGCTGGGGAAGGCACTGGAGGAGAGAACAGGGATGTGTTTGTGTGTATGTGTGCATGTGTAGACTCAGAAGAATAACACTGGAAGGGTAGTAGATGTTTGAGTGTGTGTGTTGCAGTGCATAGTATTAGCCTACCAACATTTACATTGACATTTATGCACGTCATTGACATGACGTTTTTATCCAAAGCAACTTACAGAGCAGAACACACCCTGTAGGCCAATATCAGTGCTTTGAATTTGGTGCGTGCAACTAAGGATAGCCAGTGGAGTTCACTGAACAGATGTGTGACATGCTCTTTTTGTCTGGTTGAAAACCAGACGTGCAGCTGCATTCTGAATTATCTGTAGCTGTCTCACAAAGGGGGCAAGAGATAGCCAAGGTCTGTACCAGGAACTGGGCTACATGTTGGATCTTCCTTATGTTGAATAGAGAAAAACGGCAAGGTCAGCTGGTCATCAATTATGCCCAGGTTTCTTGCAGTCTTGGTAGGTGCAACAGATAGGGAGTCTATCTTAATGCTGATGTGATGAATGATTTGCTTGGCTGGGACCAGAAGGTCAGTTTTGGACAGGTTTAGTTGGAGGTGATGTTCTTTCATTCATGCAGATATGTCAGAAAGACATATCTAGACATAATATTCGTGTTGACACCGTGGAGTCGCCAGGAGGAAAGGACAGATAGAACTGGGAACCATCTGCATATGATAGGAGAAGCCATGCAAATAGATGATTGGACCCGATGAGGTGGTATACATGGCAAAGAAGGGGCCCCAGCACTGAGCCTTGGGGTACCCCTGTGGTGAGGTGGTGTAGTCCAGCCCTAGCCATGCTCGAAACAATCGCCCAGTGAAATAGGATTCAAACCAGGAGTGTGCTTTGCCTTTGATGTTAGTGAAGCATTGACCACATGAGTGGTTTCTGTCACAACGATGGGGGCTGTGGCCTGTAGGAAAAAAAAGAAGAAAAAAGAAGCTGTAGGTTTAGAGAGGCTCAGGGGAAGAAGGTGAGAAGAAGGGTGAGACAAGGTCTGTGTTGGTGACTCTGGCTCTGGAGAACAGGTTAATAATTGCTGCAACTTTGTCAGTAAACAATGCAGCAAAGGTGTGAGCTGTGAGGTTGGTTGCAGGAGGTGGATGTGGTGGGTTTAGTAGAGATTTGAAGGTGGAAAACTGTTTCCAGGTGTCAGTAGCATTGTGAATCTTGTCATGGTAAAGTGACACTGGATGAGATGGATGATAACAGTGCCTGGAACTGTGGTAGATTGGAAGTATTGTTAGCATTTCCTCTCAGCAGCTCTGAGGTTGGTGCACATTGAGTGAATTCAGCCACGAATGAGACTGAGTGGATTGAGCAGGTCTGGTAGACAGAGGGCACGAGTGATTCAAGCAAGACCTCGGTGTAGAGTGACGTGGTATGTGTGGCATCATTAACCTCAGGAGTTTAATGAACATAACAGTTTTCTTGTCTTGGCATGTAGGGACAGCACCAAGGGACTTGTTAGTTTGTCATTTGCTTGTCTGTGTATAATGCCCAAAAGCAACAAATGCACAGAATTATTATGGGATGTGTCATGGACGTTAGTGCCATCCTTCCATTTCCCCACCCAAACCTGTTTATCATTAGTATTCAATATCAGCAATCTAATGGGCAAACAAGTGAAATAATGATTAATGTTAGACACAGAGCTAATATGATCCACGGACACCCTACGCAATTGAAGTGCCTTGTGTAAGAGGCACTATAGACATAATTTATGTGTTGCTTTGCTCCACAGATTCCATAAACATCTGTTTCAAATAGTGTTTGCAGGGCTGTGGCTAAAAGGAAGCAGGTGGGGTAGTTTTATATGTGTGTGTGTGTGTGTGTGTGTGTGTGTGTGTGTGTGTGTGTGTTTGTTGGGGGGTTCATGTGTGGTGGGTGTTAGATGGGTAGCTTCCTGTGTGTGTGTTGGGGGGGTGGGTGGTTGATGACTGTTTCAGCTGGGGTTACCACACATCAGCAGTCACTGTAACAAACCTGGCACACACCCTGCTCCCCTGTTTGGCCAGCTGTCTTGCCAGCCTGGATGTCTGGGTGGCAATAAGGCTTTTTCATTGGACTTCAATGTCATGGCCTGTATCTGGCTCTGGTGTGGCTTGGATGTTGTGTTTTCATGTTATGTGTTGGTGTGAAGGCTATTTTAGGTGTGTGTTTCCAGAGAAGATGTGACCTTGCTCTGCTGGTGCTCTCTGTATGATATGAGCTTGTTGTTTCAGCTGTGGCTGTGTGTGTGTGTTCAAATGTTGATATTGGACTGGGTTGGTCCACTGTCTTGCCCCCCCCTCTATACACACACACTCACACACACACACTCACACACACACACACACACACACACACACACACAGCTGGGTCAGATGAAGTGGTGTGTACTGCCATAAGATGAGTTGGGTTTCTCATGTATCTGTTTACTACATTTAATCTCTCTCTCTCTCCCTCCCTCCTTCCCCCTCTCTCCCTCACTTTTTCTTGTCTTACTATCTTGGCTCACTCTCTATCCTATTCATCAGATGCTTTTCTATGCTTCTCTCTTTCCTTTCTTTCTTCTCTTTCATCCCTCTTCCCCCCTACTCTGTCTCTTACTAGTTACTGCAGTAGTTCTTGTCTCCCTTTACCTTCCCATGTCAGTGCTGTGAATGTGTCTCATAAGTGTCTGTTCTCTTCTCCTCACTTCTCCTTCTCTTCACCTTACTTCTCCTTCTCATCTCTCACATCTCCTTCTCTTCTCTTCTCCTCCCTTCACTTCGCTTTTCCCTCACCTTTCTTTTTTGCTCTTCTCTTCCCTTTTGTTCTCTCCCCTTCTCTTCTCTTTCCGTCTTAAAATCAATGTGGGTTTGTATTTTGCATTTACCAGACAATTTTACTAACATTCAAACCACAACACAATTACTGTTAAACTTTCCTGTGTGTGGTTTTGGTGTTGTTCAGGCATCCTGTGGAACCTGTCGTCCAAAGACAACCTGAAGGAGAAGCTGGCCAGAGAGAGCCTGTCGGAGCTCACTGAGAAGGTGCTGGTGCCGCTGTCAGGAGGGGGAGATGCGGGCGTCATCCAGCAGACCCCGTCTGAAGCAGACATCTTCTACAACACCACTGGGTGCCTGAGGTGAGACGCACACACAGCAGACTTCCTCTGAAGTAGACATAAAACATCACTGTCTGAAGGTCTCTCTCTCACACAGACAGACACACACACACACACACACACACACACACACACACACACACACACACAACCAGCAGACTCCCTTTGAGGCACTTATCTAACATGTCACCATCTGCCTGAGGACAGATACACACACACACACCCACACACATTCCATATGTGAGTTTACAACACTGTATGCATTGGTATGCATACAATACTAAATGCATGCCATACCATAGGGTGTAAAACGCATGTCTGATATACCTAATCTGTCATCCATCAATGCAGGTTGTCATCGAACATTATCACTCTGCAGAGATCTGTTTAATCGCCATTATATGACAGTACAATAGCAGCACAAAGAAAACATACCACAGTCATTTTATACTAACATTCACACCTCTATTTGTGTCTCCCATTGCTGTCAAATAGTGGTATAATATATAATCTGACATCAAACAATGTTCTTAGGCCAGGTTGGGGATTATGGTTGAGTTAGACAGGTTCCTATAATTTCCTTACAACATTACATTTTGTCAAGTATCAGTTACATCAGGAACAGTCTCCCCTAGAGCAACTTAGGGTAAAGTGCCTTGCTCAAGGGCACTTAGTGAAGAAGCTTCCAAAATGCAGCATACATCTCTTTCTCTTTCCCTGCTCTCTGGGCCTACCCCCTCCTCCCTCAGGAACCTGAGTTCTGTGAGTGGGAAAACCAGGCAACAGATGAGAGACACACGTGGGCTGGTTGACGCTCTCGTCTCCTACGTGCAGAACTCCTTGGAGGAAGGCAAAGCTGAGGACAAGGTCAGCACCGTACACACATATCCTATACACATCCCATATAGCCTTTATAGATATCCCCTATGGTCTCTATACATATTCCCCATAGTCTCAACAACTACTAACCCATAGAAGAGTTCAGAATGTTGGTAAACTGTAGCGTCATGATAACAAAATCATGATTAAAAAAATGCTTTTTATCTTGGTTAAATCAACAGGAAGGTTAGTTTAGTAGTGATGCTATTCAGCCCCATTGGAGAATACGTTGTTCTTGCCACCCAAGTAGCACGTTTGCTAAGTTGCCACGCCCAGCTGAAGTGGCCTATTCCTTGTACACATCCTCTATAGCCTGACCTATGGGCTCAGTCCCTATACTCATATACTATACACATTCCCTATAGCCTCAGCAACTATAGGCTCATTCAATATATGATCATGACCAACATCTATATTCTTATGACCAATGGTAGGCTCAACATATGGACTCATTCATTTCCTATATAATGACCTTCTATTCATATCCTTTAGACAGCAAGCATAGCCTCAACAACTATGGACTCAATACGATCAAAACAATGCAGTCTATTCCTACGATCAACAGTATACTCTTATAATCTGTAGTATACTCAACTCCTGTGGCCTTCTACAGACTATATTCATTCATCACCGTCATCCTTAAGTAGGCTGAACTGTATGTCTATAAAAAGTAATGTGTCAGTTAGATGAACAATGAACGTCTAGTGCGTGTGTGTGTGTGTGTGTGTGTGTGGCAAGCCTCTCCTACCAGTCACTCATCTCCTCTATATAAATATCACCTGTAATGCTCATATCAAACACAGACAGCTAATGGACCCTGGAAGAGTGCAGGTCTATCAACAGCACACAGCACACATATATATGCACACATATACGCACACATACACACACACACACACGCACACCGACACATACACACACCACATACACGCACAAACACACACACACACAAACAGACACATACAGACACACACCACATACACAGACAGACAGACACACACACACACACACACACAGTTTGGGTTTCTGCAAACTGGCAAAGGCATGTGCAGTGTCTGTGTACATCTGTCTCTAAGGGTCTTTGTGTTGCTGACTGACTGCTACATAGCCAACATTCCTGTCCTAGGGCACATACTGTAGAGCACATCCTTATGCCTGGGGACATTTCAGAGAATCTGAAGCCTCTACTTATTAAAAGATGTGCTGTTATGTTCATACTCAAGTGTGTGTATGTGTGTGTCTGTGCGTGTGTGTGTTTGTGTGTGCGTATGTGTGTATACACGTGTGTGTGTTTGGGTGTCTATCAGGGCGTGGAGAACTGTGTGTGTGTGCTGCGGAACCTGTCCTACCAGCTATACACTGAGCTGCCCACGTCAGTGATGCTGCGACTGGAGGGCCCCACTAGGGGGCAGCAGACTCAGGAGAGCACTGCCATCGGCTGCTTCACACCACAGGGCAAGAAGGCCAAAGAGGTCAGTCACAGCTGGAAGGTCAATGGGGTCAGTCAGAGAGAAACGGTCAAAGAGGGCAGTGACAGCTGGAAGGTCAGAGGTCAGTCAGAGTGGAGAGACCAAAGAGG
>JAIFZK010000004.1:21370000-21385000 GCA_027481765.1 Tenualosa thibaudeaui | reverse complement strand
ACTCTAATACCATGACTCTAATACCATGACTCCAATACCATGACTCCAATACCATGACTCTAATACCATGACTCTAATACCATGACTCCAATACCATGACTCCAATACCATGACTCTAATACCATGACTCTAATACTATGACTCTAATACCATGACTAATACTATGACTCTAATACCATGACTCCAATACCATGACTCTAATACCATGACTCCAATACCATGACTCTAATACCATGACTCCAATACCATGACTCCAATACCATGACTCCAATACCATGACTCCAATACCATGACTTTAATACCATGACTTTAATACCATGACTCCAATACTATGACTCTAAGACCATGACTCCAATACCATGACTCCAATACCATGACTCCAATACCATGACTCCAATACCATGACTCCAATACCATGACTTTAATACCATGACTTTAATACCATGACTCCAATACTATGACTCTAAGACCATGACTCCAATACCATGACTCCAATACCATGACTCCAATACCATGACTCCAATACCATGACTCCAATACCATGACTCTAATACCATGACTCTAATACTATGACTCTAATACCATGACTAATACTATGACTCCAATACCATGACTCCAATACCATGACTCTAATACCATGACTCCAATACCATGACTCCAATACCATGACTTTAATACCATGACTCCAATACCATGACTCCAATACTATGACTCTAATACCATGACTATAATACCATGACCATGACTCTAATACCATGGCTCTAATACTATGACTCTAATACCATGACTCTAAGACCATGACTCTAATACCATGACTCTAATACTATGACTCTAATACCATGACCATGACTCTAATATCATGACTCCAATACCATGACTCCAATACCATGACTCTAATACCATGACCATGACTCTAATACCATGGCTCTAATACCATGGCTCTAATACCATGACTCTAAGACCATGACTCTAAGACCATGACTCTAAGACCATGACTCTAATACCATGACTCTAATACTATGACTCTAATACCATGACCATGACTCTAATACCATGACTCTAATACCATGACTTCAATACCATGACCATGACTCTAATACCATGGCTCTAATACTATGACTCTAATACCATGACTCTAATACTATGACTCTAATACCATGACTCTAATACCATGACTCCAATACCATGACCACCTACTGGTTGTGAGGTGTGGAGGGAATGTGAGGGGCAGGGAGATGAGAGTAGTAACAGAGGGCTACTGGAGACTCTCATCACCAATGATCTGTGTGTCTTTTCTCTCCTCTACAGAAAGGATTCACCAGACAAGACTTTGTGGACGCCACCATCTGAGCACCAGTGAGTGAGAAAGTGAGTAAATGATTGAGGTGAGTGAGTGAGGTGTGTGTGTGAGTGAGTGAGTGAGGTGTGTGTGTGAGTGAGTGAGTGAGTGAGGTGTGTGTGTGAGTGAGTGAGTGAGTGAGTGAGGTGTGTGTGTGAGTGAGTGAGTGAGTGAGTGAGTGAGTGAGTGAGGTGTGTGTGTGAGTGAGCGTGTGAGTGAGCGAGTGAGCAAGTGAATTAGTCAATGACTGATTACCTGTCTGTCTTCAAGAGTCCTCCACCCCATGCTGAGGTGCTTTAGGACAGGAGGATGCCTGCATGAAAGATCACCTAACCCCCCCACGCCCATACACCCATACTGGGACTGGGTACTAGTACCCCTGCGCTTAGATGCCTTGTTTTGGTGGCCTGCAACTCTTTCCACCTGCCACAGAGGAAGATGAGGAAGACGCTACTGGAGACCTTGAGAATTAGTGCATGCATGTGTGTGTGTGTCTGTATTTTCTTTTTGTGCATTGTGCTTTTTGTAAGAGTGTTGGTGTTTGAACAGTTAATCTTAACGGCAAAAAAAAATTAGCTTGTGTATGAGTTTGTGTGAGTGTGAGTGTGAGTCAGTATGCATGTGTGTTGGGGTTTAGAAACACTGGACCGGTCCATGGCTTGGGAGAGCTCCTGTCCCAGACGCTAACCAATGCCACCTGACTGCACTCATGCCAACATCAAATCCTTCTAACTTCCTGACCTTCACTCACATGCACTTCTCCGTCAGAGTTTCAGAACTAACATCCCTCATGATGGGGACGTTTATTTACAGCTGGCCCTCTCCTCTGGGGTAGATGAGCCACACACAGAAGTAATGCCTTATGGAATTGATATTCACAGTAGTTTATTTATTAGGCCATTGTTTCTCTTGAACAAACAATAAAATACTTAGATTGCAGTAGGGTGGGGTTAGGTGGTAACTCAATTTGGCATTTAGCATCTAGCTGTTATTTCAGATGTAGCCATTTCTGCTGTGCTTTATAGCATGACCTATGTAAACACCACACACACACACACACACACAGCATAACACAACACAGGGTTTGTGCTTTTTGTAATCCTGACACACACACAGGGACAGAGACTTTCTGTTCACACACGCACATGCATATACACACACACGCATACACGCATGCACATACACACACGCACGCATGCAGCATAGGGATAGGTATAGGTTTAGTATTTGTGTGCTGCCACTCAGCATCTCACTCCTAGGTCCTGGCTTACTGCTCTCGTGTGTGCTGAAGCTTTCTGTAATTTAGGATGGAATTCAGTCGGATCTTGCCGACTCTACTGTTCCCAGATGTTCCAGAATGCGCCGGAACACAGAGGAACTTTTCTGGATCGTGACTGAGAGTGCAGGGTGGAGATGATGGTTCTTACGCAACATTGGCTCAGAAATGTTTTGTTTTGGCTGAATGAATGACTAGGGATAAGTACATGGAATGTTTGTTTCTTCAGTCCTGTGTTACTGCAGACTTCCCATTGGTCGAGTGAGTTTGGAAGGTTCTTTCATGCTGAATAATGCTGCATATCCTTGTTAGGCTGTCAAACATGTTTCACAATGTTAATAAAAAATTTAAATGAATTGTGACTATTACTTCCATGACCATTAGTTTAGTAGCTGTTCACAATGCAAGTGGCACCAGACATACATCATCCATCATCATTAGAACGAGGCAGAAGAATGCTTTTTTTTCTCTGCAACTCAGAGTGCAACAACCATTATGAGTAAGACTCCCATGGTAGCAATAGATGGCTGTAATTATAACTGAAAAACAGCAGTTAGGTTGATTTACTCAATCTGTTGTGGTTGTTGTCATCAAATATGTTTTCAGCTTCTTGAGTGTCAAAAAAAATCCCAGTGATTTTTTTCAGTTGGATTTAAAAGTAGTAAACACCAATTTTTCGAAAACCCAACCAGCATCGGTTATGGCAGAAAATATAGTGGAAGTATATAGTCTTTCTTTCTGTCAGTCATGCTTGAACACAGAGCGTCAGGGGAGTAAACAACAGTAAACATCTATCTTACTTCAGAATTTAGCATGTGCTGTGAAGTGCGTGACAGACGGTGGTACTGAAGGCCTATTTGAGTGAGAGTGTATGGGGGGGGGGGGGGGGGTGCATGTGTGTGGTCAGTCTTGATTTATGACTAAAGAATTACCACATTCTGTGAGAAGTCGCACACCACTCCTCTACTAGAACAGAGGAATGTTTCTCTCTCTCTCTCTCTCGTCTCTCTCTTTTTCTCAGTCCACTAACATTCTCTCTTTTTCTCTCATCTTCTCTCTCTCCCTCTCTCTCCCTCTAATTTTCTTGCTCTCGCTGTCTCCCTCTCCCTCTCTGTAGCAGCAACTTTAAAAGTCCAGAGAGAGAATCTATCCCCTCTCCTGCTCCAGGGACATCACTGGAGCACGTCTGACTGGCGTGGGTGACTGATGTCTGCCCTCTGTCAGTGTTAAACAGCCTGGCATGTCAAAACATGTCTCCTCTGGCACCAGTGACATGCTTAGATTCAGAGCTCTTGTGTGGTGCTGATGGAAGGCTGCTGTTATGCTTAGACTAGATTGTAACCATGGTTACCTCAATAGTACTCAGTGTTAAATAATACTACAAAACATTCTAGAGCGGCGCGTAGCACTCGTAGTGTTGGAATCTGACAGCATCTCTGGGTAAGATAAGGGATTAGTGCCAGTACTGGAAAACAGAGCACAAAGAGTTTCAGGACTGGAACGGCATCCGGTTGTGCAACAGTTTCTCCAAAATGGGTGGAACAGGAATTTACAGTAATGTACAGCCTTAGTCCACTAGCATCATGACCTTGGACGGTCTGAGATGGGATGAGTCCAATTTTTTTGTGTGTATGTGCTGTGTGTGCATTTGTCAGGAACTGGGAGGAGTGTGTGTGTGTGTGTGTGTGTATGTGAACTGGAACTAGTCTAGTTGAGTGTGAGGGAATGAGTCTAGTTTGTGTCAGATGATCAGATGTCTCCTTTTCTCCTTCACTCAGGAGAAACTAAGACCAGTGCTTGGTTGGGGATGCCTGTGGTCTAGTCTCTGTGTATCTGGGAAAGATACAGGACACATCTGGGCCAGACCAAGGCAACATCAGGGCTGAAGTACACCCATCAGGGTCAGACTGAGGCTGGCCACATATGTGCCACATATGGGCGCGCGAACACACACACACACACACACACACACACACACACACACACACACACACACTCACAGAGTCTTATACATAATAAGCACGGTTTATCTTTTGTGGTAAACATCATGTCTCTGACAGATGCAGACCATCACTTGTTTTTTTATTGCATTTCACAACCATGACACACACACACACACACACACACAGTCACAGAGATACAAAGACAAAAGAGTTTGGCATGACACAGACACAGCAGTCAGTGACTGTGTTGAGTGAGTCTAAACAGACATTTATTGAAACACCCCACGTTTCCAATGTTCTGGCTGGAGGAAGTTGAAACCCAGCCAGAGTTCTGTTTCTACCTCCTCCATGTCCACCCCTGCAATCTACAGTATGTCTCTGGCACTGGTTCCATTGTGTTCACGTTGACATCAAGTTTTCAGATTTTTTATTGACATAAAATAAGATATCATTCTGTTAAGTACCTACACTGGTTTGTACTACTTTCACATAACCTATTAATGGTATCTGTAATCAGTCTTCTGGGAGAGGTTTTTGTGTCTGTGTTTATTTAAATGCGTGTTGTAAGCTGGAAGAGAATCTATAGTATCTATAGTATATGGTCTGCTGGCATAGTGTTCTACACAGTTCTGGTACTATTATAGCTGACGGGACCCTGCTGTAATGTGATGTGACGCCATCATATGATTCCAAGGCATCTTATAGCTGTGGTGCAGTTCTGAGTACTTTTCCACATGACTGAGTTCTTGTACCGTGGTCCAGTTCAGTTCAGTTCAGTTCAGTTCAGTCCAATTCTGTTCAGTTCTGCCTGGGTGAGTTCTGATGGGGCTTTGCCCAGCAAGGGGCATTCCAGCTGCCTTTCAGGATCAGAGCTGTTTGTCTGGATATTCACACACAGGGCTGTTTCAAGGGCCCTAGCCTAGGCAGGGCTATACTGGAGGCTAAATGCAAGTAAACACAGCTGAGTTTACCCACCTCTCAAATTTCAGAAATACGGTTTACCTACCTCTTAATAGAGTTCATGCACTTAATTCAACATTTAGCATTCAAAAGCATCAGCATTTAACATTAATACCACTAATGTTGCATTATAAAAAAATGGGCAATAGAGTCCATACACTTAATTCAACATTTAGCATTCAAAAGCATCAGCATTTGACATTAATACCACTTATGTTGCATTATAAAAAAAATGTACAATAACCTTTCATCAGGACCAGCATGTTCTGCATGTTGTTTTTCATCTTTAAAAACAAAACAAAAACAAACAAACAAACAAGAAAAACATCTAATGATGCACTTTGCATTGATCAGCACACTCATAGTTTACCCACCTCTTATTTTCCCACTGGGTACTGGGGACTACTTAGACCTTTAAGAGATAGCTCAGGGTAAATCAACACCACCAAGCTCACCAAGCGCTGTAGACAGGCAAAAGAACAAGAAGACTTGGTTCAGTATAGACTGAATTTGTGAGTCACCAGCTAATGGTAACTGAATGGGGCACAGGACAATAACATTGACACTAAGTTTCCTGGCCCTTATCGCTTCCTTTTAGCTAGCTGTTTCACAGAGGCCTATGTTGTTCCAAAAACACTTGAACACTTGGTCTTGAACACTTGGTCTATGGACTAATTTGCCACAGTCTATCCTTTTAAATACCCACCCCTGGTCAATAGGACTACAACTCCAACTGTTGACAGCTACTGTGGCTCTAAGCATATTGCTTGGACAAAATAATAGATTTTGAAAAATGGGGATAGACCAATATTAGCAGCTGTCCATAAAGCCTTCTCCATTTCTGTGGCCTTGTGCAAACCCTCACAGGAAGCAGCTGTTGTTTTAATCACTGAACTAGGATAATACTCTGTATGTTATTCACATTGAAGGAGTCAATGTTTAAATATTTTTCAGACTTTCAAAAAAATAATTGGGATTCTGTAAGCTATCTTGTAAATTCATATTTGAAGACCTTAAGTGTGGAGTAGGCGTAAACTATGTCAAAACAAATTCTCATGCTCAGCCATCTGTGATCCATCAGATAAAGCAAAGCATTCACTAATCAGACGGTGGAGGGTCAGGTCTGTTTTCACTTAACAAGGGTTGCCATGTCTCGCTGAAGTAACATCGCCCTCCTGTGGCACAAAATATATACTGCAGCTATTTTGTCAAGAAGGAGTAGACATTACTGTAATTGTGCATGCAACAGTCCAGATCAGGAAGGCCATGGCAGCAGATAGGCTTAGTCAGAATCTTCAGTGTGTGGATGTTGTAGCCCAATTCAACCAAACACAAAAAGAATCTATTGGAGGCATATCTTGCCAGTGTATCCGTGTTCTAGCAATCGGGTCCTCTTCCCTACTGGAGAAGTCAAGGTACTGCATGTGTAAGAAGTCTTAAGAAACGATCTACACACTTACAAAGTTCTCAGTGCCTCGGTTTAAATGTCAGGGCCATCGGAATTCTACCAATGAAGTGTGGAGCTACTTCGAGCCTTGTTAATGGTGTAAAAATACTAAAATAGCCTGTTAGGAGCATTGGCTAAAAGCACTGTGTTTCGGAATGCTGGGGGCGAACGTAGGTGGGCTATTCGACAAGAGTTTGGACTCCTTATCATGTTAAAATACACCCCGAATCCATACCACTCTGGACTTCTTCTTTAAATATCGACCTAACACTTACAGTGAATGACCATCTCTCCCCTGGCTTAAGAATTGTATGTGTCTATGTATATTATAATCCATAGAGTTGCATAGAGCTACACTAGAGTCCAGAGAGCTACACTACGGAGTACTAATGCCTAGCTGTCTAAAAGGCAAACAAAACATCCCAAACACTTGCAAGCGCCTTACTGGACATGAATGTGCTATTTGGTGCTTGATGGAAATTCAGTCATAATGTCATACTACAAAGGCTGACTTATTTTCTAGTGGTTTCTATCCTGCACCCAGAAATTCAGTGCATATTCCAGGCTGGTGGGAATAACGATATTTACCTCTCATATGGCATCCAAATTAATTGGAAGGTGATGCCCAAACAAATTGTCTTTATAAAAAGAATATCTCAAATAGTGGCGAATTGTTACATGTTGCTTTAAAGGTTATCATGATATATTAGCTAAATTCCTTTGAAGTGAGTTTTCAGCTGATAGTTATTGCACTGATACAGTGCACTTTGGGATGCTAGTGAAATAACAACCTCCTCTTGTGTAAAGTCTGACTTATCTTCTGACTTTTTAACTTTGACCATCAAAAGTGGTTGCCTGATTTGTCACACAGAGATAAAGTATTTTGTGTGAAAGGGAAAAAACGATGCTTTTTTGAATCCACAACATTTGGCTGGTGAAGAATGCCACCCAGTAGCAAACATGAAGCTAATATGGACAACTGCACTGAGCGTGATGTTAAAAAATGACTTGATTTGGGATAATGGCGTTGATCACTATCATTCATCGTTTGTGTTACCAAAATTACCTGCTCATGGGAGAAGTCATTTCAAATCCACTTAAAGTGAATCATTCAGAGAGTTGTGACTTATGTTATGACATAAAACTGCAAAAGATGTTCCAAACAAGTATCAAACCAATTACATTTGCAGTTATCGCTATCATCATCATATCATCATCATATCATCAAGTGCTTTTGCAATTTATGATGTTTTGCTAGTTGGGTGGAAGGTTTTGATTTGTGTGTAGAGCTTTGCAAAAATAGCCAAAAGTTTAAAAAATTGTGTCTATGGTAAGTGTACCCACTAAAATCTAAGTTTAGATGTTTTTCATCTATATTGGCGTGGTTTGCAGGGGAGATAACTTGTCAAACTGCCAGATTAATCTCTTATTTGAAAATGTATTACTTAATTTTATAGATTACAAAAGATATGATAAAGATATTTAAAAATATATATATGTGTCAAAAGTCTGTAATGGGCTTAATTGGTCCCCTGGTACCATTTAAGCCCACTGGTATTCCAAATTAGCCCACATCATAAAATAGGATAAATTATTGTTTTACAAGAATAATAAACAGCAAGATTCAGTAACATGTTAAATGGATAAAAAAAAATTAAAATAACTCAACTAGATTTAGGTCTGCTTAGGTGAAGTTCTAACTCTCATTTATGTGAGACACACAGGAAATGTGAAAAGACACAGACATAATTACCTCTGAATCATAACCTCTTTACAGTTGTCCTTTCTTTCATTCTGTTATTGCTTTATTTTCTGTTCTTTCTTTCTCTCTTAATTTGTTCATTTCTTCATTCATTTCATCATACAAAAGCTTAACTTGTAGGTCTAATTTCTGTTAAGATACACACCTGTAAATGGCGCTTTGAGGATGATCTGTTCAGATTCAGTCTATGTTAAGAGCATGTTTATGTTTAGATTTTCAGGTATTTCTCAATACAAAAAAAGTCTACAGCTTAATGTTCAATTAGATCAGATCCGTGCTGTTTATTAGTGGACTCCCAAAACCTAGGAATTGTATAGGCCTAAGTATTTGATTAGAAAGTCAAAACAGTGCATCCCTACCTATGTTAAACAAGATATGCATATTAATGCTTTTTTTATTGCCCTTTTCTAACTGAAATCAGCCAATAAGCACTTAACTGTTGCCTACTGTATAAATTAGAAATAAAGTACAAACAGTCTTTGGTCTGCAATGTATAGAGGCCTATTTCTATAGTTAAAAAGGTGAAAAAACAAAATAATGGTTATTTTCAACAATATAGAAAACGCTGGTTCAATGGAGGAAATCCCCATTGAAACACATTGAAGTGGGCTTAAACGGAACATAGAGGGCTTAATTGGTGCCTTACTGAGTAGTAGTTAAAAATGACACTGTATTTCACTCAAAATTAAAGATATATTTAAAGAATGATGCATGAAGCGAAAATATAATCTGAACTAAAGATGAAAATGAATATTACTTTGCATACATTATGAATATGAACTTATTATTTTGTTTTGTATTATAAAGTTGGCTTATGTTGGCTGTAGTTTGCAGCACTACACCGTTTAAGCCCATCTTTGAAAAACAGCAATTTTTTCAAAATATTCAGTTCTCTGAAGGGATAAAAGATATGTTGATGTGTAGATTAATGCCACATCAATTACAACACATTCATCATACACACCTGACATGTTTCATTTTTTACCAGTGTATCACTCAACAAGGCTTGTGATTTGACTGACAGATTAGCTCTGTGCACTAATGCATAAAAGTAATCTTTCCAAATTTAGAAAAATATCTTAAAATTTTATACATATTATTATAAAGTAATATGTCTTAATATACAAATATCAAATCATTTACCTCTAATTTTTCATAAAGAAATTTTTCATACATTTTGAAAATAATTCTGAAGTGGCTAAAAACAGTAATTGAAGTCTTAGTTTTGAGGTAAAAAAAAGTTTTGAGGTAACTTTGTGAGTAACTTTGACACTATACAAAGATGATTTGAAATTAAAAACACATGGAGTTAACAAACTTTTGGTTTGATTAAAACAATGAGTGACACAAAATATTTTTTTCTTTTGTAAAATCTGATTTGGGTACCTGGATTAAATGGACAAAAAACATGCACAACGCATAAGACAATCCATTTGTTACCTCTACCACTGACTTCTTTGCACTTAAAACAGTGACAACCAAAACTGAACAATCATCAATCTGTTTTTAAAGGCCATTTCCCTATGCTTTCTGTAAGATGCATGCTATGTACAGACACTGCACAAGCATACTTCCATCTGTAGCTGAAGAATGTCACCTAGTGTTCCACCTACCCCACCTAGCTCAAATTAGGTTTAATTAAACCTTTGTGTTTTAACCTGAGATTGACAATCTGGAGCTCCTTGATGCCAAATCAGTGGACTCTCCAGTGCACTTAGTCTTTTGACTCCTCCTATGGGACCTCAAGTGAGAGCTAAACCTCAGCTCCTTCATCAAAAGCATGAGCTACTTCCTGTGAAAGCTGAAGAAAGTCAGTGGAGGCACTCCTCCTTCATGGAGTCGATCCTCCACCTCCATCTGGTACACTGCTACCACTGTGGGCCATTATAATCAAATCCTCACACCTCACAAGAACAGTTTCCAACCATCTGCAACTCCTTACAGTGACAAAGCACCGAGCACACCCCCCTCCCTAATATGGCAGCATTTGCACACAGTACTGTGCTCTTTGCATCACCATGGTTACTATTATACTGCAAATGTTTACCATGTTATTCTTTATACAATAGATGAAGATATAGAACATTACTTCAGCAAAAGACCAAAGCTGTTTGAGTTCCATCTGGAGTCTGTGTAAGATTACAGAACGCTGCAGAATGCAGAAACACCCCCTGCTGGCCTTATAAGAGGACTAGATGCCTTTAAGCCAACCAAGCAGTCACCACTTTATGACCCCAACCATGCACTATGAGAGGAACTAGAGGAGGGCTAGAGACAGATGTGATCTGAAGATGCTGCTGGGATATAAGACCACAGTCTTCTGTATCAGTTTGTCTCATTTGATTACACATGCACACATGAAGACACGCATGGTGCTGATGTGTGTAAATCACCAGAGCTGAGCAAAACTACTGTGACAAAATGAAACTGTAAAAGGCAAGAAACCAGACTGTGTGTTAATTGACTTATGTATGAATGTTACAGTTAAACACATACACTGCAATCATTGTAAGACCATTGTAAGTCAGCACAAAGACTTGATTTCAGAACACAGATAAAACATGTGGAACATGTGAACATGTAAACATACATTAAACATTTGAGTAAAAGTTGAAATTCTGTTAGTGCTTGTTTGGTCATTTCAGAGATGTTCAAATAACATACTGATACTTTGGACATACTTAACCTTATACCTTGATTAGAACCATTGCACAGAAGAGTTTACCATGGTGTAGTCATGGTAGAAGCAAACAGATTGTGTGATTCATTACTGAAAAGGCCACAAACCACTGGATCCTCTAAATCCTCAGCATACACACGACATCAGATATAAATGTTATGGACCTTTTCATTCACAAGGACACACTTGAAAAAAAAAAATAAAAACCTTCCTCTCTCTCTCTCTCTCTCTCTCTCAGACACACAAACAGACACATGATTTTAAAACCTCTTCACAGTTTGCACAAGTTGCCAATTGTGCTTAGTATAGTTTTCAAGGTTCATCAGTTGCAATTGGTCTTGCACACAGAGCTATAACACAACAACCTGCCTATGTGTAGTCCTAGTCATAGAAAAAATCTATACATGTTTTTAAAAAATTCCAATCCTGACCAATAAAAACTTCTAAAATTCCATCACTGCACTAGTAAGGTGAATCCTCACACGCAAACACACACATTTGTATAAAGTCACAGATACGTATCCACGTATAATTATATCTTGGGCCTGATGGCATAGTTGGTGAGTTCTTGTCACGTTGCCATCATGCTTCAGTGTTTTCTGTGCTGTCAACTGGGAACATTGATGACAGTGCTGAAGTAACACTAAAGCCTGAAGCTGTGATGATTCTATCTGATCTGTGATCAGTCCACCTTCAGCAGAGATCCTTCTGCCCCTGTACAAGTTAACTCTCGGGTGTGTGGTCGAGTGTTGGTCGGCTCTTTCCTTCTGACTGGCTGAGGTCCAGTGTGGGGGTGTGGCCTCTGAAGGAACATCTGTGATGTCATACCTGGGTGTCGTACCTGTAATTCATAAATCTGTAGAAACACACACAAAACATCCACGTCCACATCAACACCACTATGAGGTCATTTACAGAACTGAGATAAAGGAAGGGCCATCGGCTCACTGCGCCTGGATATAGGCCTACTATAATTCTCAGATCAAGACTGTAGGTGAGAGAGATATTGTGTATAGTATACTGAACCTGAACTCCTCTTTGAGTCTCTTGAGTTTGCCCAGCAGTCTTATACTAAAATTAGCTGAGTATGTACTAACCTAAGCTCTCTTGTATATGTCCTGTAGTCTAAGTATACTAACCTGGGCTGACTATATACTAACCTGAGTTCCTTTAAGTCTATTCAGTTAGTCTTGTAGTCTGAGTACACTAACCTGAACTCCTCTTTGAGTCTCTTGAGTTTGTCCAGCAGTCTTATACTAAAATTAGCTGAGTATGTACTAACCTAAGCTCTTCTTTAAGTCTCTTGAATATGTCCTGTAGTCTGAGTATACTAACATGGACTGAGTATGTTAGCAATATGCACCCCTTGTTTGTTTCTTTCATTGTGTCGTAGCTTGAATGTTATCCTCTTTTGTAAGTCGCTTTGGATAAAAGCGTCTGCTAAATGCCTAAATGTAAATGTAAATGTACTTAAAAGTTCCTCTTAAAGAGTTCCTCTTTAAGTCTATTCAGTTAGTCCTGTAGTCTGAGTACACTAACCTGAGTTCCTCTTTAAGTCTCTTGAGTTTGTCGTATAGTCTGTGGTTCTTCACCCTCAAGGGGTTGTCGGGGATGAACCAGGCAGCGATGAACTTACACATGACCACCACATGCTGCAGGAGCAACATCAAAGGGAAGGGTCATTAAATTATCAAGACATACTCCCTCTTCAGGTCAATTACAGTAACCTTAAAGTAGAAAACGATTAAAGCATATTCCAGGTAATAAGTGTTGCTGGAGGGAAAACAAACATACTGTCAAGTATGTTTAACTACATACATGTCTATAAATATGTTCCAAGCACTTAAGGCAGATAATAAAACATCTAAGTCTGTATTTCACTCTTTTTAACTCTGTCCTCCACCGTTGGGTGCCCTAGGAGAGGCCCATGGGCCCTTAGGTGGAGCCATCTCTCCAGTAGGGCTCAGACGTACCTCAAACAGAATGACGAAGGCAAAGCGAATGGCCAGGATGAACCAGTACTGGGAGGTGAGTGTGTAGTCGATATTGCTGCGGTAGTCCTTGTAACTGACAAACAAACACACACACACACACACACACACACGCAGTCCTCATTACTTCAGCATCAAACACCAGCACAGTAAAATGGCGCCCACTACATGTTCAGATAAAATACACACAATACAATATAAATAAGAGCTGTTCAATACAGTTTGTGTTCCTATTTTCTGACGTTCTCCAATCTTTCTGGAAAAGCAAGCTATTCACAACACAGCACTGAAGGTATGGACAGTTTGACATATCTTAAACCATCAGTTCAGAGTAATTGTACAAGCTTGCTGAGTGCTAGGTAGGAAGGAGAACGAGAGGGTTTGGAACGACACAGACCAAATAGAAGCGGCTGCTAACGCTAATTGACTGGTACTGTGGGTAACAAAAGTGAAAGTGAGCTTTTGATGTCATTCAGTTGAGTAAGCTGTGTGGTCACTATTTGGTCTATGTTGTACAAAATTATTTCATTCACCTTTCTACTGACAGCTCTCGGTTTGCTTGTACAGCAGGGTCTGGCTGGAATTACTCTAAACTATCATTTTAAGAGGAACATGAACATGACCCTTTGCTTTCTTAGCCTGAGTGGGACATTCAAATGATTATTCCTGTCACCTAATGGGGAACGCTAAAGTAAGATGATCTAGAGTGCTGTTCCTATAACAAACACTAGGTGGCAGTAATGTGCCCACTGCTCCAGATGCTTACCGGCACTGAGTGACGTTAAATCCGCCGAATGCTATCTGTTCCTCGGAAAAGTCCTTCTTCACACGGTCATCAGACATGTACGCCGTGGACAGAGAGTCATTAATATAGCCCGTCATACAACTAGAGCAGAGGGAGAGAGGAATAAAGGAGGAGGAAAAGAAGGTGGGGAAGAGAGGACAGAAGGAGGGAAAGAGAAAGTGTGTGAGAGAAGGAAGGGAAGGACGAAGTAAAGGCAGAGTGTGGGAGGAAGACATAGGCATAGAGAAGTCAAAGAAAGAGATGGAGTGAGAAGCAGACAGAAAAAGAAGAAAGGTGTAGTGCGTAAATGAGAGATAAATGAAAGGGGGATATAGAAAATGAGTGGAAGATTAAAAGAAACAGAAAGAACAAAACAGAAAAGAGAGAGATGTCAGCTCACAACATGTGTGAACACAATCTATGAATGTACCTATCCAACAGGTGCAGGTATTCACTTGGACTGACAAACTAGAGCAATATAAAGTATGTCTGATTTTAAGAGGGTAATCTTTGTGGTAGTCATTGTAACTGACAAACACACACATACACACACACACACACACACACACACACACACACACGCAGTCCTCAATATATCAGTATCAAACACCAGCACAGTAAAATGGCGCCCACTACATATTCAGATACAATAGATACACAATACAATATAAATAGGAGCTGTTTGCGTTCCTATCTTCTGACTGGAAAAGCAAGTCACACAATCTACGAATCAAATAGGTGCAGGTATTCACTGGGACTGACAAACTATATAATATAATATATATAATATATATAATATAATATACAATATAAAGTAT
>JAIFZK010000004.1:21337500-21367500 GCA_027481765.1 Tenualosa thibaudeaui | reverse complement strand
ATCCTGACACACACACACAAACACACACACAGACTCACACTCTCACCAACATACACACAGACACACACTCTCACACACACATATTGCGTACCTGCCTAGGAAGAATGCTATATAGATGAGGGAAGAGAAGGCAGTGAAGAACTGGAAGGTGAACATCTTGACGGTGAAACTACGCTCAGTGGCAGCAAAGGAACGACACTTCTCTAGCATCACACAACAACAACAAAACAATTAAACAAAGATTTACTTTTTTTTTTTTTTACATTTAATTAGTTAATTAGCCAACACTTTTATCCAACAACAACAACAAGGTGGAACAGAACGTCCGACCTAGAAGGTCTATTTTAAACCTGACTTAGTTATGGTAATTTTAAACCTGCACTTTCTTAAAGGGACATTCCAGCAGAATTATATATTTTAGCAGAAGTATATACAACCAATAGCTGGATTGTTTAAGGTCACAGAGTGCTGTTGGTAGGAAAAACAATGAGAAAATTTTATACAACACTGACTAAACAGCGAACCGAGAGGGAATGCTAACCGATACAGGCAAAAATAATGAGAGCAAAGAGGCAAGTTTCCTTTCCCCTTATCAGTTGTATCAGTTACCATTCAATCTATGTTGTACCAAATTGTTTCATACTTTTTTCCTAACAACTGTACTCGATGGCCTTGAACAACAGGGCTATGTTATGGTGTTAGGAGGTGGGTGCATTACTTTAGACAGCACACTTTTCACGTTCATACTTCATACACCTGGGGGCGCTAGTTTGCCTGTTGTGCATTTGTATGTAAACCCACAGGTGGAAGGCTTATTAAGGGAAGAGTCACGTGAAGCAATGCACCTGTGGCTGATTGGGACTGCTGGCGCGAATGCCTGGTTTCAATAGGCACTGGAGAGCAGTCTTGGTGGAATAAGGATACTTTCGTTTGTTTTCGCTTTTGGAGTTGGAGTTATCTTTCCAGGACTTCATCTATTTTAAAAACAAAACCTTGAACTACATCGGAGCTGTAGGCGGGAGCTGTCTGACTGAGTGGGGGTCGATGCTTGGGCTGACCGCCACACAGGTAAGATGGTGCCCCTAGAGACATACATACCACGCTAGCTCCACGGCTTTCGCACACACTTTAGGTTAGGGGCTTACTCAGACCGGGAATCCCTAGGCACAAGTTCGAACCGCGTATGTGTTGGTAAGCGCCTAACAATGGAGTCAAGGAAAGATATAAAGATGAATTGATTAGCAAAGGACAACAGCAATTTTAAGAGAATCCAAATCCACTTACACTTGGAAGTGATAGTTCGGCATCATTCCAGTCAGAGCGCTGTTGTACCAGCTTGTCAAGTGCTCTCGATAGGAAGGATAATTAAAGACTTTGGAACAACATAGACCGACTAGTGAACCAGCACATGGCCCTTACCATAAAATATTTACGGGTAATTTAATTTGGATAGGAACTTTCCTAAGCAAATATGTGCAGGGTCGACACGTGCTGGAATATTCCTGTAAAAACAAGGTAGGCCTGTAGAATATCCCTTTAAAGACGAGGTATGTCTGTAGAATATCCCTTTAAAGACGAGGTATGTCTGTAGAATATCCCTTTAAAGACGAGGTATGTCTGTAGAATATCCCTTTAAAGACGAGGTATGTCTGTAGAATATCCCTTTAAAGACGAGGTATGTCTGTAGAATATCCCTTTAAAGACGAGGTATGCCTGTAGAATATCCCTTTAAAGACGAGGTATGTCTGTAGAATATCCCTTTAAAGACGAGGTATGCCTGTAGAATATCCCTTTAAAGACGAGGTATGTCTGTAGAATATCCCTTTAAAGACGAGGTATGTCTGTAGAATATCCCTTTAAAGACGAGGTATGTCTGTAGAATATCCCTTTAAAGATGAGGTATGTCTGTGGAATTATGACACTAATGCTGTTGCTCCTCAATACTTACCAATCTCACACAGCTTGAAGGCCACACACCGGTTGACCTGCAACACAGAGTCAGAGGTCAGAGGTCACAGAGATGACAGCCACTAACTAATATTAGAACCACTAAGTGTGTGTGTGTGTGTGTGTGTATTATGTACACAAATAAGTGTGTGTGTGCGTGTGTGTGTGCGTATAAGTGTGTGTGTGTGTGTGCGTATAAGTGTGTGTGTGTGTGTGTATAAGTGTGCGTGTGCGTGTGTGTGTGTGTGTGTGTGTGTGCGTGTGTGATGTGAGCTCTCACCCGGGTCATGATTTGGATAGTAATATAATGGAGGGTGGCACCAATCAGGACAACGGCAGTGTTGGCATGGTCCTTCAGAAACTGCCACCTTTTCTGATCCGCCAGGTGGTACCCCACCACCACACGGAACAGCACCAGCCCATGGGTCAGCCCAATAATCAGGATCAGCTGACACACACACACACGTAAGTTACAGCTTGGAAATAAATTAAACACACACACACATATACACACACATATATATATATATATATATATATATATATACACAAAGTCATGTTTAATCAGAAACACAGTCTTAAGTTCCTTACCACAAGCGTAGACAGTGCCATGACCATAACATTCCGCAAGTAGGAGTGTGCATACTCCTTCGGTTTGCACTCAGCGTCATTCACAATGTCCATAATGAGTTCCTCCTGTACACACACACACACACACACAGACACACACCAGATCATCATTGCATACATCTTTCAGTTTTTCATTGCCATTCCTAATCAGGATCGGTGAAGTCTGTAATTACTGTTTGCTGTGGTCTGTGCCAGTCCTGTTGTGTGATCTAGACTGTGATAAGTTCACATGATGGATAAAGAACAGTCACACAAGCCATTATTGGACAGACAAGCTAAGTGCTTATCGACGTGAAGAGTTGGATGTTTGTATGTCAAGGGCACCCAAGGTCAACAGGAACAACACCCTCAGCCAGTTAGTTAAATATGTTTAGTAATCTACTAAATGTGTGTGTGTGTGTGTGTGTGTGTGTGTGTGTGAATAATGATCACCCTGACACACACTAGTATTCTGAGGTGTGCTTGTCTATTTTCACTTGGAGGGAATTCCTTAACACCAGCTTTTCAGGTAATTCTGATTACCTGGAGAATCTGACTCGAGGGCAAGTCAGCAAAACTGCCAATGTTGATCGACCTCGCATGGCAGAATGCATTTATGCCCCCTTTAAAGGATAGATCGGGTGTGAATCAATACATAGGCCTTTTGCTTCATCCCTACTGACAGCATTTGGTTTGTCCCCAGCCAGCGGCCACTTCCTAATCCCATCCAATTTCTCTCTACCACTCACTTCCTGTCACTTATCATTAGGATAAGTGGAATAAGGGGAAAAGGCCTACATTTCCCACAATGCATTTCAGCTCCCTATGACCACACCTTACACTTCAGGGTAGGTGCCCATTTAAACACGTTTTTAAGGCAATGAGAAAGTGAATTTGATCTGACAAATGTAAACAGAAGTAATCTTTAATAAACTCTACTGTCCGACACTTAATACAGGTATATATCCATGCACTCATGCAAGCATCTCATAAACAAACAGGCTAACCACACTAAGTTGTAATTACTTACGCTAATCCTCCCCTCCTTCACACAGGTATCTGACATCCAGTCATCACTGGTTCAAGGCCAATCACTGGCCTTGAACTCTCTCAGTAGCCTGTCTGACCAGTTGGGTGGGACGTCACTCTCATCCTCACTTCTTGTCTTGAGGTTCACACAAGTGTGGGTGAGATTGCCACCCAAACATCAAACAAACATAATAACTGTATCAGTGTTTGAGTGTGCACTGACACTTTTTTCCTTGTTTGAAACTGGCTTGTTGCCAAGGTGTGGGTGTGGATAAAAACTACTCTTCCAGGAATATGACACCAGTTCATTCCAACTGCAGCTGAGTTTTCAAGATGAATTCTGTTATTCTTTAGGTGTCTTGGACTGTCAGACACAATGCTATCTACTATAAGACTGAACCACCTTTCCTAGTGTTCACTTTGCTTTCTTGTAGAACAATGAGCGTGAAAGCACCGTTTTCAAATTCTTGATTTTTTTTCTTTTTAGTTGACATCTATATACTTGTGTGTGTGTGTGTGTGTGTACTTGCACATCTAATATCCCAGTGGCCTTTACCTCCTCTTCGCACCAGTCAAACACGTTCCACTTGGAGACGTACTTGGCTCTCTGTCTCTTCCAGAGCTCCAGAAACAGGGTAGCTGTTGAGAGAATGACCCTTTAGTTAGTGATGCTGTCTCGGCTGTCCCTAATGCTAAGGTGCCATCAGTCATCACTGAAGGCCCACTAATCATCACTAGTATTGCTGGCAAAAGTATCATCACCCTGATATAAGAGATTACTGCCATTGACACACATTTGTCGCACAAACACTACAATAAAACTGGATGGATTGTCACTCACTATACAAGTGCCATCAGACTTGTATTTATTTATTAAGAAAGTGCTATCAATTGTGAAGCGCTGTAGAGCCGCTTCTTCCCAAAGACGAGCTTACCCCACATGGCCATAAACATAGCAAAGGCAACGGTCCCCTCATTGTCAAAGAGGAGGGTAACCTGCAAAGACACAAACTGTTAGCAACAGTCACACCACAAACAACCAGACATCCTTAACATGAGTTGTTATCTTTCTTTTTAACAGCCTCTTTTAACCCTCTTTCAAACTCTTCTGTTTCTGTTACGGTTATGGTAACCTCAAGGCAACTTGTAAAACATACCAGCAGACTTAAATGGAGTATCATCACCTACATGGTGTGGTGGTGCGATAGGTCTGTGTCCTTACCTTGGCGTAGGAGCAGGTACTTGAGAGCTCCCACATATTACTTTTATCACAGCGTGGACACATGATGATGTTGGACTCACACACCTCTTTGCTGCAACACAGACAGACATGGACAATAACATACACAGGCAAGCACACACACACACACACACACACGCAGGTGTAAAGTATGTGCACATAAACACACACGTACCCACACACACACGTACTGTACAAATGCACCTGCAACCACAACACTGATGCACACAAATTCTCACACACACACACACACACACACACACACACACACACACACACACACACACACAGGAACCTTGCACTTGACTCACATAAGTGGGCTGGTTTTGAAGAAGGCGATGCCATACAGGAAGATGATGACCCCAACTACAGCTGCTGGCACCAGGAGAAATGTGTACCAACCCAACCACAGGTAGTACAGAGCCACCTTCTCACCAAAATATGCCCTACACACAAACACACACATGTTTAAAATATGGACATTCAAATACGCTCTAAAACACAGATGTCCTAAATCACACACACACACACTGCATACACAAACTATGCAGTAAATAAACATCAGGGTATCTTCACATTTTTGATATATAAATTTAATGCCTTAAGACATTTTTAAGACCTCCAAAAATAAATATTAAGACCATTATCATGGCAAAAAGATTAAATCAACTATGCTGGACATTCAACAAATCACATTTGTGTTTGACCTACTGTGCAAACAGCGCGTATTTGCCAACATAAAGTGCATGTTACTGTAATTTCCTGATTATTAACTGAGGTTAATACATTGATTTTGCTAAATGTCTTCATCTATGAGGTTTATACATGGGTGAGGACTATATACAGGATTTCTTTCTACATTTCTTTTCATCATTCTACTTGATCTGATGTGATTGTGATTCAATAGGTAATGTTTAGTAAGCTGAGGTTAATACATGGGTCATGCCTTTACAGGACTGAATGTCGATGTGAATCTGCATGCATGTGCATGTGTAGATGTGAGTGTGTGTGTGTAGACGTGTGTGTCTATGTGTGTGTCTATGTGTGTACTGCAATTGAGATTAATACACGGGCGAGGTCTATACACAGGATTGCAATTCTTTTCATCATTCTACTTGATCTGATGTGATTGTGATTCAATAGGGAATGTGTAGTAAACTCAAACTTGAATGGAGACGAAACGTCATATTGATGATGTCGCTTCATGCTCAGTCCTTTTCTGTAACCAGCTGCAATACTTTTCATCCTCTAGTAAGTTTGTTAAACTTGAATGTAGCCTCCCATGTCGCTAAGGCTCGTCTCTCTCTGAAACACTTAGGGCCCTATCATGCTGCGGCACACTGTGCGTTCACGACATGCGCATGGTGTCATTACTATCCTGTGCCAGCGTATTGTTAATTTTTTCAGGCAAAAAATCACATTGTTTAGATAGCAGATGACCCTGCGCCGTCACGGGTGTGTCAGCAAAAAGAAGAGGTGTGGTGTGATGCTATTATAAGGATGCAAAAATTAAATCCGCCAGTGACCAACAAAACCCTGGTCTGTCGTCAGTTGCGCACTGCTGAAAAGCTATTTTAGGGGCGCACAGCGCTTTGGGATATGAAAGCGGCCCTTGATGCCAAGGGGTGTAAATATTAATCGATTTGTGTCGATGCATCGATCATCCGCAAAGAGTATCTTTTAATGTGTTTATTTTTCCGCCTGTTTGTTCACCCGTCTATTTTTTAGCTTTTGCTCTGACGAAGGAGTACTACCTACTCCTAAGCTGAGGGAGGCGCTAACCTCATTATCATCTTTCTTTACTTATATTTCACACACATTACCTATGTTTCACAATTGAGTGTGACTATTAAGCGATGGAACCGCAAGAGCAAGCAGGCAATGTAAGTGAAATACACACTCAAGTCAGCATTAAGTCATGGGTATGGAAGTATTCTGACTTCAGATGGATCAGTGGTATGTTACCGTTTGCAAAGACTGAGAGTGGGAAAGACTGTGAGTGTGAGATAAGATATTGGGGCAATATGTCGAATCTATCCGCACACCTGAAAAGGCGCCATGATATTGATGCTGACTGTCCAGAAAAAACACACGCTTCCAAACCCTCCACATCACTTTTCCCTCAAAAGTTGTTGGCTACCTCAAAAAGGGCAAAAAAACATCACCATGGCCATCGTGTTTTTTATATGCAAAGACACAAGGCCTTATTGTGTCATAGAGAACGAAGGCTTTAGATACTTGTTCGAAGTTCTTGAGCTGAGGTGAGTGCAGAGCGAGTAGCCATTACTTCCGATAGATGAACTTCAACGTGTCATTTCATTGACAACAAATGGCAAATTAAAAAACATGTTTTACAGACACGTATCTTGGGAGATACTCATTCAGGAGTAAATATTGGGCAGGTTCTGAGAGGTGCGTGTGAAGAGTGGGGTAGGCCTATAATGGACAAGGCACCGGCTCTCGTCGCTGACAACGCTTCTCAAATGATCAAAGCTGGTGAAGAGGCAAAGTTATCACCACGCATAAAGTGCTTTGTGCTCACGCTCATCTGACAACACAAGATGACCTGAAGATGGCTGCCACTGAAAAGCTTTTAGGGCACGTGAGAATTTTTTTTTTTTCACGGCAGCACAGTTGCGACCACAGTTTTGAAGGAGAAGCAAACTATGCTGGTGCTTTCACGCCACAAGCTCAAAGCAGACTTGAAAACCCGATGGAATAGTTCTTTCAAGATGTTGGAGCGATTTCTCTAAACCCATTGTCCCATGGAGTACCCTAATGTTTACTAATAATTTGTGTTTATCTGTGTATTTCTGTGTCTGTTGCAGAATGAGTCAGAGGCCCAGCCTGAGGAAACACCTCAGTCTTCTCATGACCAGATTCCTATGGCGCTAAATGAGGTGTGTGATGCCGAAACCACTGAATGTTATCCTCTTTTGTAAGTTGCTTTGAATAAAAGCATCTGCTAAATGCCTAAATGTAAATGTAAATATAAATGTGAAGGTATGCATCATTCATTGTAGACATACTTGATCATTTATTTTACTTCTGTCTATTCTAGAATGTCTTCCTGTTTCCAAGAAATCAATAGTATTGGAGGACCTGTTTGGCACTGAGGACACAAGTCTCAGAGACAAAACATCCAAAGAGCTAGCCCATGATGAAATTAGGAAGTACCGGGATGTTGCATCTTTGAGCCTAGATGGTAAGGTGTTAGGTGGAGAGCTCACCAGGCTGTTTCCTTTCCTGCCATACCTGGCCAAGACTTACTTATGCATTCCTGGTTTAAGTGTACCATCAGAAAGTGTATTTAGTAAAGAGGCATTGTGTGTTCAGAGCATAGTGTATTGTCTTCTGAGAATGTGGACCAGTTCATTTTCTTGAAGAAAAATCTGTCAAGGCACACTGCTGAGAGTTTTGAAGTGTTGAGGTCAGCCTCCATTTTGATTATTCATTTATGGGCCGTAGGCACTTCACCTGGTTTTGTTTTTTTATTCTTATTGTTTTGTTGAGTAGCCTAGCTGTCCCATTTGCAAGGCCCCTGCTACAGCTCAGGCCATGTGTGGCTACTGTTACCTCATTCTTTTACATTGCAAATGCATTTTTGGTATTTTATAGTGAATTGGCAGTAGGCTTATGTGCTAGCCTTTTTTTTTTTTTTTTTACTTTTTGTTATTATTGCACTTTAGCTCATTTTGTGGAGTAACTGTTCTGTTTGTAGTTTACCTACTGCAGAGGATGTGTGATCATTACCTGTTGATAAAATACAAATTATATTTTCAAAATGTTTTCAAAACCAATTATGTGTAAAAGAAAGCTGCAGTGAACAGGCCAATTGCCCAGACCTGCACAGGAAGCATTAGAATGCACTACTTTATGTTATTTTTAATACAATTTGTCTGTTTGCACTTTGTTCGTGCTTTCTGTATTCTCAATAAACAAAAGTTTTGTTTTTTTATTTGTTTTGTTTTTTAACTTAATAGAAATATTAAGTATTGAAAATAAACAAATGGTTGACTTAAGAAATCTGTTGTATTGAATTGTCATGAAGATGCCAGTTTCAACCTCTGGTGATGACCATGCTATTGCCACTGCCAGGTTACCTGGACATTGACATCTTTCTTTCATTCTGCTCGGATGAAATTTAATGCCGCCAGGTTGAAATGTCATGTCGCTTTCTGAAAATTGCTGAAATTTAAGTCATTTTAAGACCTTAAAAACCATACATTCGATTTAAGACATTTTAATTGTTTTTAAGGATCTGCAAGCACTTTGCACATACATACAGTGAGACAGTTGTGACTGTATGTGTGCATGCTTGTGATTGTGTGTGTATGTATGTGTGAGTGTGGGTTTTTTTTACCTGATGTCACTGAAAGGCTGGCACGTGAAGATGGCTGTCCAGCGTGCCCATTTTTGCCTCAGGATCTTCTGATGCTTTCTCTGTGTATGTGTGTGTGTGTGTGTGTGTGAGTGTGTGAGGGGAGGGGGGGGGGGAGGAGGACAAAGGTAGTCATTAGTGAAGCTTGTGGTTGCTTGTGTGTTGAGGCCTTCTTAAGCACTGCATGTGTGAGCCATGGGGTCTAAAGTCAGTTAGAAACCCTCTCCTCTGCCAAAACTACTAAATTGCTGTTGCCATTACTAGTCTATTAACACAACCAGTATTTGTCTTTCTCTCAGCTGGCCTTTTAGTGCAGTGCTGCTCCATCTACACTGACAAACACAAGGTTCAGTAAGTGAGCAGCTCAAGGCTGCTGACCTTTAGATGGCCTTTAGATTAGGAGACATTCAGGTTGGGTTGCAGCCATGACCTGGGTTAAATGGGGTGAAGATGTGAACATGCAAACATCCAACACAACACACACACACATACATACATTTATGCATGTACGCTCACACACACACTTGCGTACACACAGGCGTGCTCATACACGCACACACACACACACACACGCACACACGCACACATGCACACACACACAGCTTCTGCAGAATGGTTAATGGTGGAGGATGTAAACGTACCTCATGCAGGCAAAACATGGACTCAAACACCCCTTCCTTCATCAACTCATGCAGGTCCTCTGGTGATGGAAGAACACACACACACACACACACACACACAAAAGAGCAGGGTATGAGAAGAATAGTTGCAGGAATGCAGAAGTGAAGACAGGAGAGGAATGAAAGCTCAGAGGCAGGAAGGACAGAAGACAGACACACACACACACACACACACACAGACTGAGGACAGATACTCACACAGTGGAGGGAGAGTAAGGACACACACACACACACACACACACACACAGACTGAGGACAGATACTCACACAGCGGAGGGAGAGTAAGGACACACACACACACACACACACACAGATTGAGGACAGATACTCACACAGCGGAGGGACAGTAAGGACACACACACACACACACACACACACAGATTGAGGACAGATACTCACACAGCGGAGGGAGAGTAAGGACACACACACACACACACACACACACACACACTCCTGAAAACAGGAGGCAGGCTGGGAACTCCTTCATGAGTGAAGTGAAATGAATGTAGAAAAATGGAAAATGAAGGGAGAGAGTGTGTGAGAGAGGGAAAGAGAGAGAGATAAGGGGAGAGTGTGTGAGGGAAAAAGAAGATCTTTTGGTCTCACCTCCATTGCTGAGGTAAGTGTGGATTAATATAAAGTAGACAATCTTTATCCTGAAATAAAACAAGACAATAGATACAGAGAGAACTGATATGAGGCTTTGAGCATATAAAAGGAGAACTGAGTGTGTTTGTAGCGATGCTGCTAGCTTTGAGCATCTTAAAAGAGAACTGAATGTGTTTGTGTGTTGTAGCCATGCTGCTGGCTTTGAGCATATGAAAAGAGAACTAAGAGTGTGTTTGTGTGTTGTAGCGATGCTGCTAGTTTTGAGCATATTAAAAGAGAATTGAGAATGTGTTTTCTGCTAGCTTTGAGCATATTAAAAGAGAACTGAGAGTGTGTTTGCTGCTAGCTTTGAGCATATTAAAAGAGAATTGAGAGTGTGTTTGCTGCTAGCTTTGAGCATATTAAAAGAGAACTGAATGTGTTTGTGTGTTGTAGCCATGCTGCTGGCTTTGAGCATATGAAAAGAGAACTGAGAGTGTGTTTGTGTGTTGTAGCGATGCTGCTAGTTTTGAGCATATTAAAAGAGAATTGAGAATGTGTTTGCTGCTAGCTTTGAGCATATTAAAAGAGAACTGAGAGTGTGTTTGCTGCTAGCTTTGAGCATATTAAAAGAGAATTGAGAGTGTGTTTGCTGCTAGCTTTGAGCATATTAAAAGAGAACTGAGAGTGTGTTCGTAGCGATGCTGCTAGGTTTGAGCATATTAAAAGAACTGAGTGTGTTTTAATATGCTCAAAGCTAGCAGTAACTAAGATGCTTTGAGCATCTTAAAAGAGAACTGAGAGTGTGATGCTGCTAGCTTTGAGCATAATAAAAAGAACTCAGTGTGTTTGCTGCTAGCTTTGAGCATATGAAAAGAGCATTGAGAGTGTGTTTGCTGCTAGCTTTGAGCATATTAAAAGAGAATTGAGAGTGTGTTTGCTGCTAGATTTGAGCATATTAAAAGAGAACTGAGAGTGTGTTCGTAGTGATGCTGCTAGCTTTGAGCATATTATAAGAACTGAGTGTGTTTGCTGCTAGCTTTGAGCATATTAAAAGAGAATTGAGAGTGTGTTTGCTGCTAGCTTTACGCATATTCAGAGAACTGTGAGTGTGTTTGCTGCTAGCTTTGAGCATATTAAAAGAGAACTGAGTGTGTTTGCTGCTAGCTTTGAGCATATTAAAAGAGAACTGAGAATGTGTTTGCTGGTAGTTTTGAGCATATTAAAAGAGAACTGAGTGTGTTTGCTGCTAGCTTTGAGCATATTAAAAGAGAACTGAGTGTGTTTGCTGCTAGCGTTGAGCGTATTAAAAGAGAACTGAGTGTGTTTGCTGCTAGCTTTGAGCATATTAAAAGAGAATTGAGAGTGTGTTTGCTGCTAGCTTTGAGCATATTAAAAGAACTGAGAGTGTGTTTGCTGCTAGCTTGTGGCTGACCTGGTGGACTTGGTGGGCATGCCGTCTTTGTGCTCGCTGATCCAGTTACAGGCGTCCGACACCTTCAGCAGGTACTTGTACTTATCAAACACCTCATTTGGGGCCAGCACACCGTAGAACACCTTATCATCCAGCACAATCTCCTGACACACACACACACACACTGGTAAGTCAGCTCCTTACCATAAGCACTTTACATGGACCATGGAGCTTTGGTTTTTTGGTTTTGGTCCCTTGTTGCTTTGTCTAAACCTCACTCTTTTCATTTGACTGTTGAAGATGACTTCTGAGAAGGTTCTGTTTAGCAAGGGTGGAACTTGAAATTTTGGGCTCTATGACAGAAAATAAATTTGGGCCCCCCAAACATTGATTATAATATTAACATGTTCTCTGGGGCCTCCTCTCAGCGCCACGCCCTTAGAATCATTCTAACACCACCACCCAACCCCCAGCCACATAAAAAGTTTTTGGGTTTGCGTATATCCAGTAAAACATAGGCTGCCATACTGACAACACTATAACAGCAGTAGCTGTAGCAGCAGTAGCTATCACAGATAGTATACCCAATACAGAAAACAGACTACAGACTACAAACAGACTACAGACTACAGCTCTGGTGAGCGGTACTTACAGTGATCTTCATCTTCTTCTTCTTCAGTGCCTCTACGAAGGCCACCTGTTTGATGTGCTTCTCATTCTCCCTGTTCTCTGTCTTATGGCCCACCAGTACATAGTCATACGTCATAGGGGTGAACATGCTGGTCTGTGGGACCAAACAGAGACTCATGGGAAATAGAGTTCATACAGTGTGTGTGTGTGTGTGTGTGTGTTTCAGTGAGTAAGTGAGTGAGTGTGTGTGTGTGTTTCGGTGAGTGTGTGTGTGTGTGTGTGTGTTTCGATGAGTGAGTGTGTGTGTGTGTGTGTGTGTGAGTGAGTGTGTGTGTGAGTGAGTGAGTGTGTGTGTGTGTGTGTGTGTGAGTGAGTGAGTGTGTGTGAGTGTGTGTGTGTGCGCGCCCACACTGGGCTGCTAATGGCTCTGTTGCCGAATCAACAAGTTGGCTGCAAACGAGCCGGAAGAGGTCTGTTGATATTAGCCGAGCTGCTCATACTGCTCACAGACACTCACTGATGGGCCAAACACCACCAAATATCAGTCTGATGTTATTAGTGTGTAATAGTGTTTAAACTGGTTAGTTTGAAAATACATGATTTTAACATGAATGTTCTTGTTAGGCATTATCAAGGCATAACCAATATTGTTTTTTCCAATTGGTGCAACACAAAAGCTCCAGCCAATCCCAGGGCGTCATAGTGAGATGTGGCCTTTGTCTCACCAGTGCGGGAATGAGGGGCTCAACACAACCTTCATCCTGATCCTTAGATCTCGCCCTCAGCTCCATTGTCTAGAAGTAAAAACACACAATAGTGAATGATCAAACACACACACAAAATAAATATAAAACACTTGTTTTCTCTTTCTCATTCACACAGATGCACACAAACACACACACACTTTCAGACTTTTAACTTTCATCCCTTTCCACATTGGTTTCACACACTTCATACACTAACATCTGTATGTGTACTATATGCTAACATCTGTATGTATACAAGTATACAAGAATTTTGACAGTTGATCCTCACTTAAGGAACTGTAATTATGCTGCATTAAAATCCACAATAATCTAGGCTATCAGCTCAATCTGGGTTCACCACTGAGGCAACTGAATAATAGGTATTCAATGGACAATGGACTGCAGTGTAATAACTCCCTAAATATAGCCCATAAATATCTACAATCTCCTATCACCTCTGGTTGTGTTATGAGTTTTAGCGGTTTATTGTACCGGCAGACAAACAGGAATGCCAGAACAGGAACCCAAGTGAGCTGTATACACATTAACAAGGAAACTTAGCAAATGACCTGTGGTAAACGCACAGTAAACACACATCATGCAGAGACCCCACGATCAGAATCTGATGGATTCTATGACGACAAAACCATAGACAAACTAGTCTATTATGGCAACTACTGACTTTACTTTTCCTGCATGACCCCTGGCAGTTGGGTTGGCCCCATGAGCTGTGGATTTGCCCAAGGTTCCTTCCTAGAATAGGGAGCTCCTTGCTAATGTCGGTACAGTGCCACAAGACAATTCTATTGTAAACGGTGCTGTATAAACATACCTGAATTGAACTGAATTGAATTAATTGAATTCTACATGATATGAATTGTAAGTGAGTGCTACATTGCGGCTAATCACAGGTCGACTGACTACAACAAGTCATAATTACAAGGGTGTGGGTCAGAGTTATTCACAGGGGAATGTAAACAGTTGTGTGTGTGTGTGTGTGTGTGCATATGAACAATCTTCAGAGATATGGAAATATCTGGAACACTGACATGGTTTGTTATCTGAAGCTGATCTGTGTCAACTAAAACTAAGGGAGGCTCAGTGGCCCATACAGAGTGAAACTCTTTTTCAGACAGAGGAATGTTTAGTCAAATGACTGGAACATCAGACTCCCACTGCTCTGACACCTCTCTCACCTGATTTGAATATCAAGTTTAGCCAAAGTATGGCTAGAGATAGTGTTTGAGTAGGAGCTTAGACACTGGCGTCATCCACGCTCAAACCCAACTCCATCACAGACAAAGTCCTTTTAAGGAAATAAAACAACCTGGAGGACAGAGGTTTCAGATCTTCACACTGTGTTTATGTCATTTCTTTATCCATAATCAATTATTTAGGTCCTTTGTTGCTCTCGCTCTTTCAGTCTTTTTGATTATTGCAATGGGCTCATTTCACAGCAGCCATTTTTCCAAGAAGTCAAGAAAGCACATGTGTTATTAATGACAGCCATTAAGACTTTGCCACTTCATTACCTTGCAATGGTCCCTGTGATCTATGCTGCATGGATGGCTTGTACAGAGTTATGTTACCATATGAAATGACTGAGTTGAGAGTGTGTGAGGTGCTCCGCACAGAGAAATGCTATATGCTGGCCGAAGGCAATATCACTTATTAGTGAATCAGCATCGGACTTTGGCATCATATTGATATCCTGTGTCACTGCAATGCCATTCTGGACTCCAGCCTATCAGTGGCTAAAGGTCAGAGCCAGTTCAGGGCAGCACAAGGCCTTTGCTATGTGGGTCTCTCTGGTGGGTCTATCTAGTGTCTGCAATCACTCTGCTCATAAAACAAGATACAGACACGACACGACGAAACCACGACGACCACGCGAAAGTGGTGTGGCAGGGCATGAGCAGACTTGTCTACACATATCTGTGTGTGTGTGTGTGTGTGTGTGTGTGTGTGTGTGTGTGTGCGTATGTAGTAGGCATGTTCTGTGAGTAGTAGTGTGTAATGCATGGAGCTTTATGTCACTAGGTACTGATATGTGCTGCTCCTGAAAACTGGTCCTTTGCATAGCCTACAGCTGTCAAATGAGCGTATAACTTTCAAACCTTTCCACATTGGTTTCACACACTTATGTGCAGTATACACTAAATCTGTATGTGTAGTATAGTATACACTATATGCTAACATCTGGATATGTGCTATACACTAAATCTGTATGTGTAGTATAGTATACACTATATGCTAACATCTGGATATGTGCTATACACTAAATCTGTATGTGTAGTATAGTATACACTATATGCTAACATCTGGATATGTGCTATACACTAAATCTGTATGTGTAGTATAGTATACACTATATGCTAACATCTGGATATGTGCTATACCCTAACATCTGGTATTCATCCTCTCCTATCTCTTCCCTCCCATACAGCGAATAATCTCCACATGCAGAAACATTTCTTCCCTTTTAGTTGTAGCTTATGTGCACAGGGGTGGTTTCATGGTAATGTTTCCTAGTTGTGCCATGGCAGTTTAGGTCAAATGGTTCTGTATCAAGCATTGAAAACAAAAAATGGGTATTTGGCCTTTTTTGTTTTAGTTTGAGTGAGAAAGAAACAGATTTGTGTGTTGACCAGCTGCCTCCCACTGGAAACTGTGTCATTTCAACTTCTGAGTTCTTGGGCCCCATTCACACTGTAAGCCACACAGAACCAATGCGTCAGAGCTGCAGCACGGTTACACCCTTGCTTTTGCTTTGTCCGGCGAAAAGCAGATGCTACCAGCCCCTGCGGAGGCTCACGTGAAGGAGTGGCGTCCCTCTCGCCGCCCACATAAGGGATTGGCGTCCCTTCTGTTTTCTATAGCTGCCTCGTGGTCACGGTGTAGTTTGAGCCACCCGTATCATACATGCAGTGTGCAAACTCTAGCCTGCTACACGTGTGTCAAAATGGAAGCGGTCGCTACTCCTATGCATCACTTGGGTTGTGAAAGGACATAAGTAAAAAAAAAAACATTACATGACACTAGAACCTGACTGAGTTCCACTTCTAAGTTCCATCACGTTGGCTAGCTTGCATTCTGAGATAGAGAGCAGACACAGTCTATAGGCTCAGGAGTGTGATGGGAGTTCTGTACACAGCTTAACAAGAGTTCAGAGCCGTAACTGACAGATCCAGGCCCAGATCAGCTGTCCGTAACCAGTCGGTTCAGTTCTTTGTCCTAAAACTACGTCACAATGAGGTAATGGGAATGGTGACTGGTAAACAAGTCTGGAGTTTCTGTGACTTTCCCAGTTTGTGATGCCACAACTAAGGAGGTTTTGCTGTGACTATCAACTGTAGAATGCAACAGAGTGTGGCGGCCATTATGAGGTCCATAACAAGATTCGCATGAACATGAACACTGAAATCAGTAGGTTTTCTCAAACTCAAACAAACACACACACACACACACACACATACACTGACATTCCAGACAGACAATTCCCTCCTGTTCTCAAGTGATTGTTTCACAGCAAGCACATGTGATCCCTACAACCACCACTTTGACAGACAACATGCACACCCTCACTTGCTCACACACACACACACACACACACACACACACACACACACACACACACACACACACACAGAGAGAGAGAGAGAGAGAAAGTGAAACAGCTCAAGCTTTTGTTGTTTATGTCTTGAAGCCCATAATGTCTCATGGAAACAGGACCAAGTCCAGATATGAAACTGCCTTGTGGCGACACACACAGAAGGTGAAACAGCTCAAACCCATAGTACTGCTTTCCCACAACAAGTCATGTCTTGAAGCCCATCATGTGACATGGAAAGAGATATGTCCAGATATGAAACTCCCTTATGACACTGAGTTAGCCTATATCTCAAAGTCATTACTCTATTGATTCCTAATAACTTCATTTACTGTCTTGTAAGCATACTTTTATAATTTATTAAGAGTAACATTTCTATGTAGGCTAGCTTGCATGCGAGGTGTTAGAATAGCCTATAGCACAGATTGGCCTGCCAAATTCTGACAAAAACAAGTGAAGTCTGTGATTTATTTATTGGTTACTATGCCCAGCGATGTTATTGTAGGCTAGGTTCCTCTGAACAGTAGAAGAATAAGGTACTGATCAATACATCATATAGGTAGACCTCATTGCCTAGTGCACGGAATGTTGTTGTCCTCCAAATCCAATACTACTTCGCGTACACTGATGAGCTCTGGAATGTAAATGTGTAGGCTGGGGGGAATTCGCATCAAAGTGCAATTATTAGCTTAGGTTTACGCATGCCATGAGTGATCGTAACACGCCGAATCTTTCAGTACCAAATTATCAGCTGGGCAGCGTCTGCTTCAATTCACTGGTATAATTTGGTCTACGTTACTTTGTTTTCTGTTCTTTTTAATCATATATGCTACCGAAATTAAACAAAACACTTGGTGCTTACCTCTTCCTGATCTCTGAAAAACATCTCTGAATTACAATCTTCGTTTTCGTCTGTTCAACTTAGAAACAGCGTATTTCCAGTTTCAATTCAACATTTTCTCTCACTATTCTTCAGGGAGAATAGTTTACGTCCTCCATTAACAGGACTGGTCGCTTGCTTAGCCGACTTACGACTTCCGCATTCAGGTGCGACGTCTCTGGCATACAGGTAAAGGTATGTATGGTGGAGTCTTGAAACTGTGCGGTCACGACACGTGGTTCCTGACAGTTTTCATCATCTTTATTCAAATACCTTCATTTTCAGAGCGAGACAAGCAGTCTCCAACAATTACCAGTTCAGAGCTCTCTTTTCACTTCTCATCAGGCAACTGGTACATCTGACATTGCCTCACATTACACAGACATCATAATTATACTACTGCACTGGCCTATAACTTCCTAGAATGACAAGACCCATGATTTCAGTGGAAAGAGGAATCCTTGAGTTTGGTAGACCTAAACCAATGCATCACGAGTTCACACTCATATGAACGGTTGGGCGTCCAGCATGCACAGAATTTAAACCGAGTACATACGCCTTCCTAAAAAAAAAATCATTTCCCCTTTTGAATGAGTGTTGGGCCCATTATATGCTTTATAGACTTCTGCAAAGATTAAAATAATCCTCAGTAGTAGGTGTTGTTAGATGTTTTACACATTTAAGAAGAGGCTATGCCAGTTTTATTCAAATAAGTAAATAAACTGAATAAATTATGCACGTTATTATTATCACGGCTAAATGTGACAAAATGTGAGCCATGCTGGCATTTGGAGGTTTACCGGAATTGTCGCTAGCAAGCTTAATAGTTTTTTATTGCTCTGTTTTGCCTGACCGATAATCTGGTCAGACCACAGGTACCCTGTTCCAACAGTTGACTTTGCATTTTTAAACCTCCCCACTGGATGGGGCTCATCCAGAAAGGCTATCTCTCTCTGAGTCAACATAACTGCATGTTTGCTTAGTGATAGACAGGTGACAGGGAAGACGAGGTAAGGACAACCACAGAAGGCTAAAGAACACGGGTCTGGGCGAGGAAAATATTTTATTGCGTTTCGTTACAGCACAGCCTTTGTTCATTCACCAATGACTCCTGCTCGTCCTCTGTGAAAACCAGATGGCCATTTCTACTGGGATGCACGGTTTAATCAGGCAGCTTATTACACCATTGCTTGTCTATAGACTTCTCTTGGCTTATGCAAAAAACAAACAAAAAAACACTTAACTTCTACAGGAATGTATCCATTTACCTATTAAAAAATAACACACTTTATACACACACTTCACAAACAAGACCATTCCTTAGCACAGCATTTCTGGAGTAATAGATCAAACCTCTCATCACCACAGACGTTTCAGGGGGAGAGAACGATAAAAGGAGACAGTAGACTTCATGCATGACAAATATCTACAGTTGCTCAACGCTTAACCCTTAATAATGATACTTCTCCTAAACAGCACAGACTAGAACACCTGGCTCCTGACAGATGATTTGTTTTAGCCAAATTCACCTCGGCAATGTTTATACTCAAAGGTGAAGGTGAAGGTGATCTGCTTCTGAGGAGGCCTGGTAGACAGTTTGTTTGAAGTATCGTAGTGAAATATACTGGAATATAGGATACTGGGGCAAATGTTTTTTGAGGGGCTAAGAGCATCACTACTGGCTCAACTATCCTAACAAGAAATGTCTGTGAAATGTTCCTCTTGAGTGTTCCTCAAGAGTGTTCCTCTTGACATGAATGGTGATAATGACTTTCAATTACTGATAAATACACCAAATGAAATGAGAGATTGATAATGGTGCTGACACTTCAAGTACTCATAACACATGACAAAGAGGGGATGGGCTTAAACATTAGGAGACAATCACTGATTCCCAATGTACCCCCTATACCCTAAGAGCTGAACCCTCAAGTCTTAACTGGCATGAATGGACTTCCTGATTTGCTAATTTGCACTAGTGAAGTATTTGAGGATGCAGGGCTTAGGGTCTAGGGGGGACACTGGGATCAGTCAGTATTTCATACTGGCTAATGGGTCATGCTGTTCAGGTCTTGGGACTTGTGTAGCATCTTGAGGAAGGCCTCAGTCCTCCTCTTCCTCGTCCTGTGCCTGCGGTTCGGCCATTTTGCGGAAGTGCTTGCGGTTGACCTTCTTGCTGCTGATGTTGAAAGCGACGCTGGTCGGTTTCTCCATCTCATCCTCCTCGTCCTCGTCGCCCCACCCCTCACTCGGAGCCCATTTCCTCTTCCCATGCCGAGACTTGTCAGGCCTACCACCTTCCTCCTCATCCTGGGCCTCGCCTAGGTGCAGCAGCCCCATTCCAGCCTTCCTCTGGCGGGCAGGCTTCAGGCCAGTGGGCCCCCCCTCCTCCCTGGGGCTCAGGCGGGGTTTGGAAAACAGGATCTTGTGCTGATCCCCAGAGGCCTGGGACTGGTTGAAAGAGGGCATGAATGACTCCCGGTCCTCATCCTGGCTCCTCCGCCGCTGCTCCTGAAGGCCCTGGATGAACTGGTGCGCCACCTGGTGGTGATCATGAAGAATAACTATTAGTCATCATTGTCACTTTTGTCTTTTTTTATTTGTTTTTAAAGACCCAGTGTAGTCAAGTTAGTGCTTTGCTTAGGAACATATTAAATGATTTAGGAGAGTCTTAAAAACATGTCAACAACCTTATTAGTAAATTTTACCTCACTGGAATTTCACCATTTTCTTAATTTCAGGTGTTGCGTTTGGTGGGGCCAAAGTAGGATGGTGTGCTTACATCACCAGGAGTGTAGGCTGTGCCAGGGATAGGTCCTAAACTCACATTATCCCTGCCCACCAGCACCGCAATGTAGACATATGGCGCGTTCAAGTTGAACTTTGACTGAGTCCATCTGACTGACGAGATCTGCCAATTCAAACCAATTCACTTTCTTCCTCTGTCCACAGTCATCTCTGAGTGTCATCCCTGCCTCATTCCGGTGGACTCCTCTCACCCTCCCCTCCTGAGTGGACTACAACCAACACTAAGGGAGGCCCATGTCAGGACCGACTCCCCATCACAGAGGACCTTCCTGGACGCCCATGCTAGGCCCGTGTCCCCTTCCTTGAGGCTCTGTGATGCCCCCCCCCCAATGGCACTGTCAAATGGACCCTTACTGTTACCCCCATGACCCATCTCACTCCTTTGAGTTTGACAATACGTCTGACCGCTGCTACATTGTCCAGCCATAATTCCTGATAACCACCTATAGACTGACTACCATGTAATGTAAAGTGGGATAATACTCCATTATGAACTATTATGAACCCGTCATGGCTACTACTGATTATAATTTTTCTGCATGACCCCTGGCAGTTGGGTTAGCCCAACTGAGTCGTGGATCTGCCCAAGGTTTCTTCCTAGATTAAATGAACATTTTCCTTGCCCCTGTTGCTCTTGGGTGCTTCTTCTGTGAAGCGCCACAAGACAATACTATTGTAAAAGGCGCTGTATAAATAAAACTGAATTGAAGTGAATTGAAACGGGAGGGGCGAAAGAACTCAGCAGGTGAAGCTGGACATATCGACCTGCAGTTTATACCACATGACTCATGGGGTATAATGCATTAAGGGGTTAGTTATATAGTGTGAATTCCATTCATAATCATTAAAATAAACATGATTCTGAAATAAATGTTATGATGTTATAATAAACCATAATGGCGTGCCTTCAAAAGGTCTGTTTTGTTATTTGAAAGGTTTTCAGTATCATTCATTCCACTAAGTTTTGGAAAAATGTTTGTGCACAAAAGCACAAAGAGAAATGCATTATTTTTGTCAAGGAAGAGTCGAGCCAATCAGGGTCTTCCCAGGAAGTCTGATGTCATGAAGGTGGGGTGGGCTCAGCAAACACCTTGCTCCCGCAATAACTTCAGGTCATGTGACATGGAATGCGGAGCCGAAAACACTCCCATCTAGATCATCATGGACATATTTTAACCAGCATGCATCACGTTTAGTGAGGCCTACACAGTGCTCCACATGATTCACCCATTCAAAGGCTGATGCCTTTACAATGACCTCTGATTAGTCATTGATTGGCATGCTTTGCAACGTCCATATTCACCATGATTCACAATGGGATTCATAACAACTCTTTCTTTGGTATTAGAAACTTCAAGACATCACTTTCCAATTTGTATTAGTAGCAAAAGGCGATTCCATCACGTCCCAACCCGGTGCTTCTTAGGACAGGACCAGGAGATCAACCAGCAAACAGACAATCATTAGGGCACAACCGATGCAGCTTCATGTTCTTTACTTAAGGTGTTGCACCCGAATAAAGATGCTGATGCTTATTATTGTTAGTATGAGTAACTTTGAGACATTATTCTTCAACTTACTGAGCCCTTTAACAATATAGGCCTAGAAGCACATTTTTGTTCAATCTAAAGATTTTTTTTTATTGCTGTTGTAGATCAATTTGTCTAAAAGTGTCTGTAAAGCAGACATAGAGGTAAACCTGGCTGTTGCTGCGGTCGCTGGTGTCTGGTACGTCATCTAGGCTGTAGCGGGTCCAGCGCTCAGGGTGAGCCAAGTAGTCAGGCACCTTGCTGGCCGGCACGGGCGCTGTCTGAGGCGGCTGTCTTTTGGGCGGCATCCTGCCAGGTGACCCTCCGCTCTTCCTACCCCCGCGGGCGAGAGGCGGGGGCGAGGGGGGCGCAGGGCGGGCAAAGGTGCCACTGAGGACGTTGTCGTCACCGAGCTGCGCTGATGTCAGCTTGACGGCGCTCTCCAAGCTCTCGAAGATGTTGCGGCTGCGGTCTGAGAAGCTCAGGCTGCCACCGCGCAGCTGGAAGACGCTTTCACCTCGGCCCGAAGGTGGCTGCAGAGTTGGCGGCGGGATGCCTGGCTCCCTGCGACCCCCAGCCTCGTCCTCGTCAGAGGAGGATGACAGGTCCTCCACGCGCTGATCGAATGGAGGGAAGTTGTCATCTGGGTCTGAGTCGCTCAGAGAGAGCTCGTCGGGCAAGTGGATGGCATCTCTGTTGGACAGCCTGTTGGGGGCACTGTCTCCGTGTCCCTCTGGATCACACATGTTGACAGAACCAGCAGATCTAGAGGCAAGATTAACTGTTTGGACAAGAAGAATTATGCCATCAGTGTATCTGCTCATCCTCTGGGTAAACATTACATCTTTAACTCTTTGTAGTTTCTGTTCTGTCTGTCGTTTTTAAATATCAATTCTCAATGCAAACAGAAGTGGTTTTAAGTGCCTGCGTCATCACACAAAAATGCCATTTCTGAAAACGGGCTCTCTCAGAGTAACAGTCCTCAATATTTGATCAATCCAGATTTCTTTTCTGGCATTTTGAGAATAAAGCCTCACAAACTTAATATAGCTATATTACATCTGCAATACACAAACAACATGAGACAGACCAACCTCTGAGTGTTGATTCCTAATCCCCGCCTCCGTCTGTGTAGTATATGAAGTAGGTTAACTGCAACGTCTTCCCTCTGGAAGAAAGCAGACTAATAGAATAAGATGTAAGCACGTGGGTGAGGCAGAGAGTTGTGTGCATCGGTGTGTACGGAGGTATCTTACTGGAGCAGATGACTCACAAGTGGCTCAGGTCGAAGCGCATCTCGCATAACATATCGAAGTACATCCTCAGCCCATCCATAGTATCCGTGTGAATAAACAGCTCCCGTAGGCTCTGCTCTCAGGATCTCCCGCAACACGTGATCTGTTGAAGCGTAACGTTAGTGTACACCGTTTTATTTAATAGCGCTTTGACAGCCAGCTGTGCACACAGATCTGTCGTAGGCTAATACTGGGCTAATGGTTTGCATGAAGATATTTACAGTTAACGTTGGGCTGCGATGCATTAGACAGTTTGCAACAATCATTTCACAACAGCAAATTCAGACCAGATGATTTCGACTAGGTAGCTTCGGGTGGCTATGGACCGTGTAGCGATGCGTAATAGGATCTAGCTAACGTTAGGTAAGCAGCAGTGACTATTTACGCTAACATTACTCGAACAACCCGCCACCATAAGAACTAGTAAGCAAGAACAAGTAACTTAGCGTTACTGGCAACTAGAAAAGAATGCGTTGCGACTGAAATGTCAATCCGAAATGCTAGGTCAAAAAGCATTTTAAAACATTTAGTTTGGAGAGCTAACCTTATTGGAGTACGCAGTTAGGCTAACTTAGCCATCATTAGCATCTCACCAATAAACCAACTTGTTCCTTTGGGATATAAAACGCCTTTAGAACATCTGAATGAAAATGTGACATACCGTTAATGCGAGCTCCACAGAAAATATGTGTACAAACAGTTTCATATTACACCTGGATTAATTAAATCAGTTTTGTTGAGCATTTCTGTTACTCGTCTTACCGTCGTAGATTACGTTCCTTCTATCGTAAAACTCGCGTACACCTCAGTTCAACATTTGTTCTTGCTGCCACCTATAGGATTGGGAGGTAATGCATTCCTCGGGGGTACTCTGTAAATGAAAACACTGCCGGTGGGATTTCAGCCACAGATTGAACCAATCACCAAATTTGAAAATCACCTACAAAACTAGAAAAAGAAATGGTCAAATCCCCCAGATGCCAATGGTGCTGCTTTCGGATAATTTTCGGTGTAACCACTGACCTTAAAACAATGCATCACTTCATAAACAACATGCTCAGTAGTGTTCTTTTAGATATCAGTGCTTAGTCACATACTTACCAGAGTTAGCCAGTAACGTTACCAGGGGTGTACACGGCAATGGACGCCCCCCCCATTCTTCTAACAGATCATTTATGAAGGCTATTTTTCTTTTTTAAAATTAGACATTCATTTGGCATTCTCTCACATACCCACACTACCCACTAAAAAAAACACACCACACAAAGAGGGCTTTGAGGATGTCCGTGAAACATCACTCACTGTGATCCACTCTCTACAGTACAGCACCCTCCCCCTCCCAAACTCAGCTGGATCTGACATCACTGAGTGAGACGAATTCAAGACAACCACAGTCAGAAGATAAAGTAAACAAACTGGCTTTTATTTACAACATACACTGTGGGCAATGGATCGTGAATTGTTTACTGACTTTAGACTGCATGATTTATGAACGACATGGCTGTGTATCAGAGTCCTGCAGCTATATGGCCATGCTAGGGAGGGATATGATCCTATGACATCAGAGATGGCAGTGTCCTACAGTCAGCGAATCAAAGTGCTTTTGTAAACAGGAAATGAAGACAGAATGTTTCCAAGATTATTTAAAATGCACATTTGGAAAAAAGAATGCAAACAAAAACTCCTTAATAATTAATAATAAAAAAGAAACAATAATTAAATTTTAGAATGGAAAAATTCTGTACCAGTCTTAGTGGCTATGGACAGTTCATTATTACCACGCACACACACACACACACACACACACACACACACACACAGTCCATGATGTGTTGGTCATACTGGGTTTTTTCTCACATCTATGATTGCGGGTCCAGATGCCTGTGCTCCTGTACAAAGACTGGACCTCCTTAGGTCCCGCCGTGGTTTGACTCCACCTCCCCAGTGTGTGGCCCCGCCCATATTCAGGCTAACGCTAGGCGGGAGCAGGCGACTGGCTGGGTTCTCGCTTGAGGCACGCATTCGCAGCTCCTCCATCCCGTGGGGGTCTTCGGTGGGCAGGGACGAGCGACGCCAGGTGGGGGGGAGGGGAGCGTGGACCAGGTCACGTGGGGCTGGTGCTGAGCGGTCCGGTTCGGGTGTGGTCCGTCTGCTCTCCTCCACCAAGCTGTTGGGCCTCCTTTCCTCGCTGCTGGAGCCTGCAGTACAAGCACACACCACAGGGGGGTGATATTTGGCCAAGTTTAGCACAACGCTGTGATAAAGCAGGGAAAACTGTTAAGGGAGTCTCTGCTCATAAAAGAATGTGTATTCACACATCATATGTATACACACATCATATGCAGAGGAATATATTTCAGGGAATTATGTTCTACTTTGACTACTATGCTCTTTATTGTATGAGACTGTGCAAACAAAGCATCATTAAACCATCTTCATTAGAAAAAAGTTACTAAGGACTAAGCACCTAAGGACAGACTATAAATCCCTGTAGTCCGCTGCTTATTTCACATATTTGAAAACACTAGCCTGTCGACCACTGGACTGTATACATTCAGCAGCTAAATAGCCCAGTAGGGAGCAGTACTGGCGATGCTAGAATAGAATAGTGGATACTGTGAATAGAATAGAACACTGCAGTGCAGCCTGTTGAGTCTGACCTCTAGGCGGTTCTCCATGCTGGCAGATTGGTCCACAGGGCTCTCTGGGCCTCATGCTGAGCTCCTGATTGGCTGGTTTGCAGTGGTTGAGCAGCCCCTGATTGGCCGCTTTGCACTGGCTCAGTTCCTTGCTGAGGTTGTGGATGAGCGTTTCGTACTGCCGTTGTCTCCCGGCCAGACCCTCGTCCATTTGTTCTGAGGAAGGCAAAACACACACACACACACACGTCAGTCACTATGTTACAGAAGCCACTTTGAACTAGTGCATTTCAAAAAGTAGTAGCTGTGGATAGACCTCAGACAAAGCAGGCAGGCCACACACACACCTTACATTACTGCATGGCATCACCAGGATAAACCCCTTGTTTCAACTAAACTAGCACAAGGTGCCAGCCACATCCAGGTCTCTCTCTCTCTCTCTCTCTCTCACTCACACACACACACACACACACAGCTGCTGCAGAGGTGCCAAGAGATGTCTACTCAACTGGTAGTGCAAGATAGATGTGATTGTACCTCCTCTATAACACACACACATACACACACACACACACACACACACACACACACACAATAAAACAGTTTTATTGCAACAACTGGTTCTCTGGGGTCAACACATGCGCTAATTGACATGACACCTCACTTGTTTGAAGGAGGTCAAACCGTCACAGCATGATCTCTATATATCCATCAGTGTTATACCTTGTGCACTTCCCCACACTGGGTCTTGCATCCACAGTCACTGTAATCACCATTACTTAAGCAGGGCAACACCTTCCAATAAGGATGTAATGAGAACCAACAGTACTCATACTATTCAATACTATACTATACTATTCAAAACTATTCGTCAACGAGGAACGTCAAATACCATTTCCCGGGGAGCTAAAGTACCGTAGGTACCGAGCATATGTGTGTTTTTTTTTTCTCCATCACATTGTTAACCTTAAATAGTCCAGCTAAATCAATAATCTACGTTCCATGTTTAAAGAGAACATGGTAAACATGGTTTCATTTTGCTATGCCCCATTCACTTAATGTTAGTTATCCGTTTGTTATTCAGTCTATGTTGCATCACATTTTGGGTTCTTTTTCCTACAAACAGCTAATCAGTGACCTTAAACAACAGGGTTATTAACTGATTCACAGATATTGACAGATTTCCCCTTTAAGTTCACAATTCAGTGAAACACAGTATTTCATTCATATGGAGTCTACATCAGATTACAAACCAGCAGATTACTTAGCCAAGAGATCTGGGCTAGCATTAGCATTCAGGGAACAAGCCATCTCATTTCAAACATACCTGTGCGGTCTGACTTGGGTGGCTGCCAATGAGCTAATCACCTGATCACATATTGCGTGCACACACACACACACACACACACACACACACACACACACACACACACACACACACACACACACACACACCAATCAGAATCACTCACACAAACATCATAACTATCATAAAGCCTGACTTCAATCTGCACACACATCACTGACAACATGGAGATTGAATTGTAAATTCACCCCCACCCCTCACACACACACACGTGCACATACATACGCACGCACGCACAAACACACACACACACACACACACACACACACACACACACACACACACACACACATTGATCCCTCACCCTTAGACCCTCCCCTGTTCTCTGTTTGAATTGTGTAATTGCCTGATGGTGAATGTATGATTGCATGTCATTACTCCTGCCAGCTCCCCCGGCTTACTGTAGGGATGTTTTATTCCATATGAAGATATACACATCTACACACACACACACACACGCACATACATACACACAAAAGAAGAGCAAGTATTGTGTGAAGCCCTCTCTGCTCAGCATGAGTGCTGTCAGGTGTAATTATGTTCCTTTGAGGGGACTCAATTTAAAGAGCGAGATGTGTGTATGTTTCCTGACAGGTGTGTGTGTGTACATGCGTGTGTGTGGTGTGTGTGTGTGTGTGTGTGTGTGTGTGTGTGTGCCTCTAAAGTGCTGCGGCAGTAGCTACACATTCCTTTTGATTTATTTCTGGTGTGTGTGTGTTTGTGTTCATCTTGTGTTGTTTCTGCTGTTGGGTCAGGCAGCAGTGTGTGCGTGTTTGTTTCTGCTGTAGACTCAAATGGTGGTGTGTGTGTGTGTGTGTGTGTGTGTGTGTGTGTACCTCTACACTGCTGCAGCAGTAGCTGTATGTTCTTCTCGTGTTGTTTCTGCTGTTGGGTGAGGCGGCGGTGTGTGTGTGTGTGTGTGTGTGTGTGTGTGTGTGTGTGTGTGTGTGTGTGTGTGTACCTCTACACTGCTGCAGCAGTAGCTGTATGTTCTTCTCGTGTTGTTTCTGCTGTTGGGTGAGGTGGCGGTGTGTGTGTGTGTGTGTGTGTGTGTGTGTGTGTGTGTGTGTGTACCTCTACACTGCTGCAGCAGTAGCTGTATGTTCTTCTCGTGTTGTTTCTGCTGTTGGGTGAGGCGGCGGTGTGTGTGTGTGTGTGTGTGTGTGTGTGTGTACCTCTACACTGCTGCAGCAGTAGCTGTATGTTCTTCTCGTGTTGTTTCTGCTGTTGGGTGAGGCGGCGGTCGGCCTCCAGGTGCTGTCTCTCCAGTGCTGCCTCCAGCCACGCCACCAGCTGCTGCTGCTCCTCCACCCGCATCTCCAGCTCCGCTAGCGCCACCTGCAGGCGCCGCTCCTCCTCGCGCAGCGACACCACCTAACACACATACACGTACACATATACATATAAATATACACACACACAAATGAACACACACATTTATTTATCTATCTATCTATCTATATATATACACACACATACACACACAAATGAATTCACACGCATACATTTAAAATGTGCATACACATTCAAACCACACATGCACACACGCACACAGATCACATAACAAACAGCCACTCTACTTATGTCCATATGAGTCCTTGGTTCTTTAAATAATGCAGTATGCACTGCTAGTCCTGTAAAAGTCAACACACCCCCTGGGCTTCCATACAGTTCAATTAAATTCATTCCATTAATTCAACCCTCTAGGTCACTTATCTCACACTGACAGGCAGAGCTCCACACAACATAATTGCGCACTCACACACACGTACACACACACACGTACTCACACGCACGTACACACACGTACGTGCACACACGCACGCACACACTGCACATGCACACGAAAAAGCCAAAACATACTCAGCTCTCACTGAGAGAGCAAATATACAAACCACACACACACACACACACACTGATAAAATACTCACAAAACACAGCTTGCATCTCTGAGGCTGATTATACACAATCTGACAATGATATCCAGACAAACACACACCTTGTCAAAGTACTTGCAGAGCAAGGCTCTGGTCTCAGAGGCGGAGAGGTAGGTGAGCTTGGCCATGAGGTTCATCTCCCACTGGGAGAGCATGCTGCCTGTGGCTCGAAGCTGTCGCTGCCGCTGGGTGATCGCCTCGTTCTTGTACTCGATGGCGGCGTCCAGAGCCTCGATGGCCTCGTCCAGCTGGAACAGCGTGCGCTCCTCCTAACAGGGGTCATTTAGTTGGACGCTATGTTTGAAAAGTTTCCTTGATTTATACAATACTTTCCTTTATTATTTGTTCCTGTGTCTGACAGCTTCCTTTATGATGTTAGAATACTTTACACTGTTCCTGTGTCTGACAGCTTCCTTTATGATGTTATAGTGGTTTATTTTGTTTATATGTTAGCATAGTTGCCTTTATCTATAGGTTAGAATAGTGTCCCTCATTTCTATTGGCAGAAGTGCAGGGCCCTCCTGTGAACAGGGTGCTTTTAATATGCAGCCTTGTTTCATCTTCATCAAAGTCTTGTTTTTAGCAATAGTAGTAGTGATAGTAGTAGTAGTAGTAGTAGTCGTCATCTGATGTTATCTCTGCTGAGAGCAGGTTGCCCTGTCGTAGTATTAG
>JAIFZK010000004.1:21327500-21330000 GCA_027481765.1 Tenualosa thibaudeaui | reverse complement strand
GGCAAAAATGAGTTTACATTCTACGTCTCCTTTAAACACATCCCGTATAATGTACCCCTAACATTATTCATTCTCCTTCTTAAACCACTACTACTACTACAACTAACACTTATTATAACAATAAATAATTCAGCCCCCTGCAGCCCCCTATGTCTGTGACAAAACTTGAATGAGAAAGGAGGGTCTCATGTGTATCCTGCACCTGTGTGTGTGTGTGTGTGTGTGTGTGTGTGTCTCCCGCACCTGTGTGTGTGTGTGTGTGTCTGTGTATCCTGCACCTGTGTGTGTGTGTGTGTTAGTGTGTGTGTCAGGAAGGAGACTGAGGAGCCCCCGGGCCAGAACCAGCAGATTGAAAGACAGCTTCATCCACCAAGCTGTCAGGATGCTGAATTCTCTCCCTGCCCCTCTCCCCCTGACCCCCACAATCACCACTTCCCTCTCCTGCTGTCGCTCCCGCTTAGTGTAGGTGTCCCAGTCCAAGGAAACTTACCTAAGGCACTTCTTAGGTCTGACCCCCACACTCACCACTTCCCTCTCCTGCTGCTCTTAGTGTGAGTGTCCCAGTACAGGGAAACTTACCTAAGGCACATCTTAGGTCTTAGGTCCTACACCCACCACTTCCCTCTCCTGCTGCTCTTAGTGTGAGTGTCCCAGTCCAGGGAAACGTACCTAAGGAACATCTCTCCCCTCCCAAGAACTCATCAGACATCTCTCTCCTATGGAGTTCCTCTATTACTGCTCCACATTAATTGGATGTACAGTAATTGAATGTACACTTCTTTTTGCACTACAACAATTGACACTGCTGCTTAAATGACACCATTTGAGCATTATTACGCTACACACTGTGGATTGGGTATTTAACTTATTTGTATAATATACAAGCCTATTTGTACTTTTTGCTATGTGTATATTGTCCTTGCTATGTGTATATTGTTAAGCTTTGTCACTTTATGTATTGTCATTATATTGATATTGTTTATAAGATGTTTAATGTTCACTGTGGGCCTAGTGTAGTAATCCTATGTGTGCAACCTGTACATATGTCTTTTGACAATAAAGCTGACTTTGACTTTGAGTATGTGTGTGTGTGTGTGTGTGCGTGTGCATCCCGCACCTGTGTGTATGTGTCTGTGTATCCCGCACCTGTGTGTGTGTCTGTGTGTCTCCTGCACCTGTGTGTGTGTGTGTGTATGTCTGTGTGTGTGTGTGTATGTGTATCCCGCACCTGTGTGTGTGTGTGTGTGTGTGTGTGTGTGTGTACCTGTACTCTGCTCTGCGCGGCGGCAATCTTGCGTCGGCACTCCTGCGCACGGCTTTTGTCAGCAGCGTCACGTGTGCCGGTCACCTCCAGCTCCGTGAGCTGCCTCTGGGCCTCCGTCAGCTCCACCCGCGCCTGCTCCGCATCCGCCTCCAGCTCCGCCACCTTACGGCTGTACTGACGGTTCATCGCCTGCGCATCCTTACCTGGGCACAGGTGTGCAAGCATTTACATTTACACACACACACAAACACACACACACACACAGGCCCAAGCCTCCAGCAAATGTACAGGTGGTTCATTGCTTTTATTGTTTTGTACCGGTGCACAAAAATCTCTCTCTCTCTCTCACACACACACACGCACGCACGCACACACACTTCCAAGAGGTCTCAGGAAGGTCACAACTAGTTTATTGGCATCATGACACGATAGCTGACTTCACCCTCTTGTACCTGTTTTGACCAGCTCCTTGATCAGCTCCTCCTTCATGCGGATGGTGATTGACAGCTCTCTGATCTTCTGCTGCGCCTGGAGGAGCCCCCGCTCAGACCCCGCCTCACCTCCGACCCCACGAAACGCCTCCCATGACGAGCTGTCGCCCAGGCTACTGTTAGCTAGGGACACACACACGCACACGATTCAGGGACTGGATATGCGCCAAACAAAAACAAAAACTGAATGTATTTTCTGAGTTCAAGTCTTTCTCAGAGTTTTAACTTTTTTACTACCACTCCTGATTTTATCAGTCCTCCAATTTTATTTTGCCAAAATACAGCATGTACACACACACACACACACACAGTTCTACTATAACAGTGGCTCTACACATCTTGAATATTCCTCCCAGGCACTGGACTCTAAAAGCTTCCATTCACACATACAGTACATACTTACATACGAAAACACTGATTGGGTTCACATGCACAGTTTTTCTCCAATCAGATTGAAGTTAGTCTGATTAGATATTCCACAAACTATTCAATGTATGTTTACATGTCTCAAAGCATTCAATCCGATTGTCACCTTCCGACACTTCCGACACAGTGGTTTCTCTGTCCTTTTGTTTGCATCTATCTGACGTCCCTTAGCTAGCATCCCTAAGCCTGCAGCAAGTTGTGGATTAAAAGACACTTTGTAACAAATAAACTCTTAACTTGATATACAAGGTCTGTGTTGTGTTCCTTTAAAATTACACGACAGCAGTTTGCATTATCATCACAATAACGTTAACTGTCA